>JABFFF010000022.1:0-65128 GCA_013623665.1 Fusarium sublunatum
ACCTAAAATCTTTATATAACCCTTATTTTATATTTCCAGGTATTTCTTGCAGTACGAGGGGATTTTCTAACTAAGGTTATGGTACGCTTGAAGCTTGCCAAGCCAATGAAAGCAATTACTGAAACATCTACTGCAGCTCTGTGGTTTATATAAACCCTGGGACGGATTATAACGGCGGGCCGAAAGACATAATAATTAGGATTGTCCAAATGACTGCTACCACTGGTAGAAGTGTGGAGTGGTAGCACGTCTACGTAGGCTCTTTTGTTTATTGCTATGTTTTGTCTACTCTTGTTTTTCCCTCTTCTTTGCCCATCTTGGTTGCAATCTAGTAGGTCACACATTCGGCATTCACTATCGCGTTCTTGGTAAGAGGCATATATCTTCTTGAAACAGGGATAGTAACTATAGCGATCCATCTTTGTAAGAGCAGGACTACCGCAATAGGCGTCCCCAAATCCTCAAGGTGTTGTCTGGCTTCCACTTGAATCTACCGAGTCGCCAAAGGCCATAGCAAAGTAAGTATTCGGTCTGAGTCAGAATGGATAGAACCATTGGTTTTCAATTATGGACAATCATGTCATTTGTGACTAAAGCTTGGGCTCCATGAGAAAAATCATCAAAGGGCGAGATATGTGATTGCTCGATGCCGCCATTCGATGAAGTGAACTTCTAAAAGTCCATGTTCTAAGCGCCAATCCGATGGCAAACAAGTAATTCCACTGCGAACAGCCGAGACAGCGGTTGTGACAGCAAACCGGATGCCAAAGACATTCCGGGCAATATGAACCTCTGCTATTTTAGCAGTCCCACAAGCCATAAATTCTTGGCGGCTGCATATAGGACAACTGGTATCCTCCGTGTTACTATGGCATCCTTCACGGAAGTCCATGAAGATACATTAGATTCCACTGTTGTCGAAGTCTAATACCCAAGGCTAGTATAGTATGCCACGTTGACTTAAGGAAGATATATCTCAAAGCTTACGTGTCACCTGGGTCGCAAACAAAAATACTAATGAAACAAGAGGGCTCAGTTTCTGCTGGCTTTCGTTATAGATGACGCTTGAGATATTGAGAGACTAGCAGAGTGGCTGATTGGTTTCAATGTTTGAAACTGCTAGAGCAGAGGGTAGATCCACCTGCTCCCTGTGGACAGAATACCGGGCCGCCCACGAATCTATCGACTTCAACTGCATAATGAAATTGTGAAGCTCACAGCTGGTTGTTCCGAAGTCTTAAATCCTGTCGGTGGAAGCTGAGATGAGTCGAACAGGGGGTTTTCAGGAAGTCAATCAAGGCCAGGCCATTACGGGGCTGGCCGATCTTCGTCTTCAGGTTTTCGTATCATAGAACTTGGTTTTCCTGTTTTTGGGTCAAAGGCAGAACCAGGTAAATCTGTGCCATGTTTTCACTGGTATCGTCATCGTCATCGGAACGCCCCCTTGGTCCGGCATACTCAACTGAAGTTACTACTTACAAATATCCGGATGGTGGAGCACAATTACTTACCCGGCCCATTGCCAGTATATCATATAGGACTGGGTTCACCAGGGGTATTGCCAGGAGTACTGTTATACTGGGTGTACTTGATCAGTTGGCGGCTAGAGCATTTCGTTGTCGCAATCGTGATCACGCTGATCATGGCGATCTCTTCTGCATATTGTTCCCCGAATTTGTGATTAAAAGTGCCGTGTTCACGTCCTTGGCGACCTCAAAAGCGTAGTTTTTGCGATCAATATTCGAGACTCCATATGGTGATAGCTCATTGAACAGTTGGTCGAGGATTTTATTGACTTGATGGGGCGCTTACCCTGAATGCTTTCTGTCAGGTTGACGTCTCGTCGCGCAATACCTGTCATTCTTTTCAAACATCTATGTCGTGCGATAATACCGACTTGTCGACGAAGGGGGCGCTCAAGGAGAATTGCATGAACAATAGAGAAAGGAACCTGTAGGATAGCGAGTACATCTTGAAGGTCCATCTTTCCCATGTCTAGAAAGCGATAATACTCACGGTTTCCTTGCTTTTGCTCTTCTGACATTATGGCACGTTGTCCAGGAAGAAGACTAATGGATAGAGATAGGCAAGCAAGCAGCCGGTCTTTAGGATAATAGCTTGCTACAGCATTCGGGACTTTTACTGGGGAAAGCATAAAACCCCGTCAATACCTCGACACCAAGTGGCATGTTGGCGATGCTGCGCCGACACGAAAAATGTGTTCTTTGTTATTGCAGAACCCTTACCTCTGAGAGGAGGGATATTATATGGCGTCGGCACGAAAAGACCAGGGCAAGATGATAGAGCCAAGGGAATTGGAATACAATATTTACGTAGAGTTGGCGGATGGCTGGTCACGAAAATGCTCGTCAGCGTGGTTTGGAGATGGAGATGCTGATTGCCTATAGCAACTGGATCTAACAGAATGCAGACAAACAAACACTCGCATGAAACTGGTGCCTATGAATACCCGCCCCTTTTACTCCTCTCTGTTGCTTATGCTGCCATATTCTCACTTCTGACCATCATCTACATACTGTTCTGCCATTTTTCAAAAAGCTAGGCTCCTCGGTTTTATAACCTCCCATTTCTCGCCATAAACTCCTTTCTTTAACATACTCTGCCCAAATAATCTACGGGCTCAGCTTCTCCGACCTAAAGAGGCAAGTCACGTTATATTTCTTTCTGTACTACGTCGCCCTACTTGAGTTAAAGTCTCCCGAAGATCTCTGATGCGCAACTCCCTACTGCTGGTCCGCAGACCTTGGCCGCCGAAATCCCAAACCGGCATCCTGGCCAAAAATAAGTTCCTGGAACATCCGTTTTGGATGTCCCTTCTCCCATCACCTTGGGAGTGCTCTTACTCGTAGAGTTCATTGGAAGATACTTCAGCCCCCAACCTGGTCTACTTGGACCAACCGTACCTGGAGATAGTATATACCGTTACTTCTGGCACCCGCTCTACGAATATAACACGGATAATAGAGATACAGACTCGTCTCAATCTCTAACTGAAACACCAATACATACGGATGTATGTATTCCTGTTAGAAGTTTACAAAGGGTTCCCTCTTACTTAGTAGGGGAAAGCTGGCTTTAAGCGTAACTATATACAGGAAGGTAGTGAGGAAGGCCAGTGCGCCTGTAGTTCTTAGGATGACTTTTATCCTAATATCAGGTATACTTCTGTATGAAGTTGCCTAAACCTTTTTAATTATATTCTAATGTTTCCTAAAGATTGAGATGGCTGATGCATAGCCTTATAATGAGGTCCCGCAGACCGATCTCAGCCGGTCAAATCCCCTTTCTTCGCGGGCTCCCAACGGTGCGCCAGTAGAACGCCAGTAACAAACACACTGGCCAGCTTAAAAATCCCGACATCGTTAGCTGCTTTACAATCATGGAGCAATTCTCCAGCGCCAGGTCAGATGGGTCTCAAGGCGTTGTAGAGACTTCTTTGTTCGGCCGCTACTTTTGGGAGGCATTTCGCGACTGGAATACGTCCACTACGATGAACACATCAGCTTCTTTCGTATTCCATACACAGATATCAAACTGTGATACCGCCTGGTTAGAAAATTCTCGCAGGACCTTCCCCCCTGCTTGAAGACAGAGCGCCAACCAGCGAAGAGCAGGGGCAGGAAAGTCGCAAGTACCATCACCTTGAGAGCCCGATCAAATATGGCATTGTAATATATAGTAGCCCAGAAGGGAAGTCGCACGATACCTCGAGGAAGGCAAGGCCAAAATGGCGGCAGCCAGGAGTGCGCCCACATGATTGTAACAGCAGGGAAAGACAACTCAAAAGAAAATTTATGTATCACAAAGAATACAGGGCTATTTACAGAGCCAGCTGGACGCAGACCGAGCGTGAGGCTGGCCTGGAACACCATCATGGACGCTCAAGGAAACGCAAAGTCAAAATACTCCAGCCCGGGTACAAACCGCGAAATACAAACAGAAGCCAATGCGGCATTCGTTGGTCCCAGCCCAAAGGGGAGTTATTCGTTAGCCCCAAGCAAAGTACAGGGTTGAGGGAGCCGCAACTCAGGTACAAGTCTATGAGGAGAAACAAACAGAAGGGATGCAACCGAAAGCATGTCGAGAAGGGAAGAGAAAATTAAGCATATAGTTAAGGCCATGTATTGTCGTTATGGGAACCTTTTGTCGGTTTTACAACATATCACCATCTCTTAAGAGGCAGGCGACACAGTTAAGCGATTTATATATAGTTCTTGGGATTCTCCCGGCTTTTTCCATTCACAACCTCGCCGGTTTTCTAGGCAAAAGCGAATTAGAAGGACTTTCAACCTTCACCTGGATATATATAGAGATATTTGGGTCCTACTTCTTCAAGATAGTTCATGTTCGTGGCGGCCAACCTAAGGTCATAATGAGACTCGGGTAGTTGCTCGACCAGAAGATTGGGGACGCAGCAACATTTTCAGTAAGTACCCTTTGCTAAATTCCAGGGTGTCTAGCTAATACTTCTAGCCTTCTTTATCTTGTCGTCGAGGAACCAGTAATTCAGTATTGGTGCAAGGACTCCGGATGACAGCTGCATCGAGAGGATCGCGGAAGCAGTGAACTACCTGACACTCGTCGGTATCTGCACTTCCATCCATGAACATGGTCATCCCAGCGACAATCTTGATGCTGAGGCTCTGGTAGACGGCTTCGTGAGTTCAATCTTGATACTCATTAGCATACCACGACAATCTACTGTTTGCCCAACTAGAAAGGTGCGGCCCAGCGGAGCGCGCTCTTTGAACAAAGACCGCGACTTGTACGATTTTAGACAGCATTCCAATGTTATAGGCTAAGAGGAAATATCACATCTTTATTCGGTGAGACCAAGCATCGGGTCTTTGAACAGACTCGCTTGCTACCGATTCTGTAACTGGGGCACCCAAGATTTAGAAACCACCAACAGTTGCTGCTCGGCGTCAGGCCTCTCGATTTGGGAACGTAGACACTGCCTATAATTTTGCAGGAACATATCGCATTGTGATTATCGCATTACATTTCAGACAACTTTCTTTTCTGGGAGACTGTTCTAACAACCTGTGCTCGTAGGACAAAAGTCTACCCTAGGTCGTTACGCTCCTTTGAAGGATCTTTCCGCACACTGGTCCAAATTTGACTGAAGGGCCGCTACAAAGGGAGTACCAACAAAATTTCGAAGAACCCGTATCATCAGAACACACTATTGTGTTGATAAGTTTTTAAGGCAGTCATCCATGGCCTGGATTGAGAAGTTTTGTGTCTCGTGCATGATGGAGAACGCCGGCTAGTTCTCTGAGCGTCATCTTATCCCTCAAGGCCCGGGATCTGGCACGTTCATTACGAAAGCAAGCGATGGCCTGTTTAGAATGTACATTCTTGGTGTTGTCGAATTGAATGTGTATTACTCTGCCAAAACTCCTTTCATATTTAATAAACATACATGTATGATGTGGAGATGGCTGGAGCCACCGCTTCGTCTGGCAGTGATTGATTCATTACCCGAAATAAGAGGTCTGAACTTGTCACGAGAAGGTTAGCTCTGCCTGTATAGTTCCTTATGGATTGTGAATAGACACGATATCCCAAAAGCAGATTACGACTACTTATCAAAGACAATGCCCTTACCATATCGAATCGCCACCCTCTGGGATGCTATGATGCTATTAATGCATGCGATCCCTTAGCTTGATCGACTGGCCGGAGCAACAACTATCAATATGTATTCGTTGCACGATGAAAATAGTGGTAGACTTAGGTAAACTGACTTCCTGTGCTTTCGTGTCAGGAACCTTGAGCTTTACCTTCCACAGACTCTTGAAAGGATTTATACGTGTCTGTGGGTCAATGTTCTGGCTCAGCCACTCATAAATCCATCTATCCCAGATTCATATCTAAATATGGTTATACCCCCACATATACCCGGTGGCTTTATCGAAGTTTCTACCAATCAACCCTTTGACCATGTCTAAATTTGGAATGCTTGTATAAGACGTGTCAACTTCACTCTCATTTCCAAATCAATTTCACCATTCAACTGATTGTTTTCCAAACCAGATTATACATGCTAGGCAAATTTCAAGCTCAGTGTCACGTGGATGTTCGAGAAGTGTGGTTTGAGTGATTATATTGGCTGTTGTTTGTCCAGCCTATGGAATCCCAACGCTATTCCTTCGTAACGCCATTCCAATTCATGTCCTGATCGAAAAAAATCGTTTACTCCTTGGCGAGCTCCTTGTGAGCTGATGCCTTGTTGTCATGGCCAGTCTCCTCGACCTTGTCGGAGAGGGCATCCTTGGCGGCAGAGGCGCTGCATCATGTTGTTAGCATGGTGTTTTAGTCGAGGGGATTTGGTGCTCAAGCAACGGAAGCATGAACTGGGTCGCACTTACCGAGTGCCAATGGGGGCGTTGCCGTCCTTGGCGATCTGTGAAATAACGTGTCAGTCTCTTGGGTTGGCTCATGGTCGAGAAATCGGTGGACGAACCTCCTTGTTGGTCTCCTTGGAGGCACCAGAGAGAGCACCCTGGACGGTCTCAGAGACGTAGTTGGCAGCCTGCTTAGCGGTCTCCATTGTGATGGTAGTTGGTTGTTGGGTTTGGTTGGTTGTTAAGTGTAGAAGATTGAATTGTTTGTTGATGATGAGAAGGAAAGCCTGAAGGTGGGAGGTGCTGGGGTTTAAGTAGTGATTTGGGAGAAGGGCAGGATGCTTGTGATTGATCTCAAATGCAGGCACGCAAGATGTAGTGCCTGTTAAGCTGGTCACTGAATCACTGTTGTTGGTCTATCAATGTGCACTTTCGCGAGGGGGATCTGCGCAATGTCTGAGAGATCACGATCGAGAGTGACGTCAGTAGCTCTATTGGAACAGTCTGGATTGCCAAGCAACTTTGTCTGCTACGTCACCGGACCCCGCAATCAGAGCCAAAGGGGCATTTTTGGAAGCAAAACAAGGGGATGTCTTCAACGCCCCAAACCCACTATTGTTTGCATCTGGGGAGTCAAATGCTCGTGCCAGTCGTGGGTTTGATAGCTTCCCTAATTCTGATTGGACGAGTTGCGGTCCGAGGCACGGGTAGCCTGAGGATCACTGCAGGACAGCTTGCGGCTCCCAGACTAAAGGCTCATCAATGGATCCAGAGCTCAGGGACGTCTCCACTATGACGGCATGACTTTGAGAAGCTTGTCTTGTGAGGATCCAAAGTCCAAGCCATGATTCGATGCCCCTTCTATGGAGCCAATCCAAAGGCGTCGAGCTGCATTCTGGCGTCTGTCATGGCCGGTTCTAGCTCTCAGCTTTGATCGCGATCGTGGTCAAGTGACCTTTCCAGGTGGAAAGACAGTCCGTATATAGCCGAGGATCGAGATTGACATCAATGTTGGTAAACAAGGAATCGATCTCAGTTGTCCGCCTAAGGATGAACGTTCCTCAGCCTGAACGTGAGAGGGCTGAGGCATGTTCCTGGGTAAGGGTCCCTCACTCTTTGATGGGAGTCCCCCAGCAGCCAAGGTCCCTGAAGGGTACCACCACCATCTTCCCTGGAAATACATTAGTACCTAGCTTATGCTGTTAACCCTGCGTCCTATACCGGGCAGGCCAAGTGGTTCAGGCAGTTTGTCGGAAAAAACCTTGAAATTTATGGTGTTTGTTTTATAGAAAGCGTTGGGGCAGCAACACGTACTGTCTACTTCTGCTGTTTTCATTAATGTTTTTGCGGACGTTCATCGAGCCTATGCCTACCCTATTGGCTACTAGCCACGTTGATTTAAAAAGATCGATACCAGCAATCGACCCGATCATGATGATCAACTAGACATTGCTGGGATCGCAGCATGTTACCAAAGCTCCATGCCCCTCTTTACAAGCTTTTCCCATTCTGGTCTATTCTGGTAAGACATGTTTTGATGCATTGTCAGATTGTCTAGTACTGCAAGCACACAGACACTAAAGTCATGAGGAACAAGGATGAGGAAAATCACACCAGGAAGCAAATCACAATTGATAGAGCAAAGATCATGTAACAAAAATTATCCAACACCTTCCCGTGTCTTTCAATTAAGGAAGTACGGAAAGACAATTGCCCGATAAGTTGAGAAGGATAAGAAAATGTTGTGTGTATTTGGGCTAGCCACAATGGCAACCTCTATTTAATGAGCAATCGGTTTACATCCCTTTCTACTACCTTAACAGCATGAACAGAATTCGTCGGGATCTTTAGTCATACAAAGATCCTGTATAAGTTAGTTATCTCAATGCTAACTATGTTTGAGCTCTTTATAGCTTACTGGACTGAAGAACGACCAGTCATTGCCACAGCAACTTTTTGTAAGGTCATGGTGGGCAGCCTGGTTGTTAGGATCATTCTTTGTATGAAAAAAGTGCCACGAAACTGGGCCACCGCCCATCTTGGACCCCTGAGACGGTAACGGCTCTGGTGCTGCGTGTGCTGGTGATCTGACTTTACCATAGCGGCCAGTGAAGAAGAGGGGCTAGTCACATAGTGCCAAGTAGGGCAGTTATAAGTGCATTTGCAAGCAACATAGTAACGAAGTATTACAACAGTAGCCGTAGGAACTAGGTATATATAGAGGATGAAATTCAAAAGAGTAAAAGAAGAAAAGCATCTGGATTTACATAGATAAGTGGCAAACTTAATAGAGGACTAACAGACAGACGACACGACACGTAAGTTGAACCTGGATTTCCGAGACCTTTTTATACAATTTAAATAGCAAGACTACACGACACGTAAGTGAACCAGGATTTCTGAGACTCTTTTATAAAAATCGAAAAGCAAGATAAAAAAATCCCTTTGACTGACACAGCTCCACTAACAAAATCGACGCACTTAACCCAACGTATGAGAAGGTTACAAGAGTGGTGCTGAGGCTATCGCCAGACTTCAGAGCCACTATCCTATCATAAACTCAAGTTCCTTCTGACATTCTTATGTTATACATTGTTTATGACATTAGCGGAGAGCTGTGCCAGTTGCCAGCCCAAGGCACAAAGTTTTATTAGTGAAAGCTTCATGGTGATACGGATACCTATTGATAGATACATCACGTGATCGTTCTGGCCCGTGCTTGACCGCTATTGGACCCCGCCGCGACATCGTGGTGAAGGTTAAAGGGAGATTCAAGTTAACGACAGAACATATCGGATGCAGTGTTCGGCAAATTAAATTGGTTACTCAAAGACTCGAACCCGGCTTTCATAGCTCTCAAGTATATCAACTAAAACCGCATATACAATTCACCTGGCCGCCATGGATCTGGCTTACGATCATATCACAGAGGATGGCTACGCTAAGAAGACGGAGGAGCCAAAGAATGGTTCCCAGCCCCAGCCCCAGTCAACCCTGAATGAGGACTTTCAAGAAGCGTACAAGGCATTCTCGAACAGTCCCTGGGGCGCCAGGATCGGCGGCTTCTTCGGCAACGTGGTTAAGCAGGTATGAGATCTTGGTCCATGAACCTCTAGCCTGTCTAACTTGCTAAGGGCGAATCGGTATACACACAAGCCTCAAAGGAGTTGGCTGAAGTAGGTGAAGATGCCTCGAAGGGACTTACAGACCTTCGTGCGTCTATACTGAGCCACACACGGAATCTCTCGCTCAACCCGCCCACTGCTGGCGGAAGCTCCAAGGATGCCGAGGACGACCAAACTACCCCAAGGGCTTCAGGTGAAGGCTCGGCAGATGCGCAACAGTCCGAAAACACCCTGGCTCGACTCAGGGCGGAAGCTGCAAAGAGGTTGAAGGACTTGCAGCGAGCCGAAGATGCCGCTGATGAGGCTCTCATCAAATTCGGCGGCAACGTCCGGAACTTTCTCCGTGATGCCATCAGCATCGCCCCTCCCCAGGAGTCCGACCAAAGCGGCACGGTTCTTTTTGAGAGTAAGGATGCTCAAGGCAAGCGTGTGATTCATACTTCAAGATTTGATGCCCAACTACATGTCATCCATACCTCGACAGAGAGCTTCGCAAAAGACCCCAACAGTGCCGATTATGCAGCTTGGTCCAAGGAATTCGACGCTGATAAGAAGACACCGGATATCAAAGATGATCTGCAAAAGTTCCCAGACCTGCGAGCTACCATGGAGAAGCTGGTTCCTGACCAGGTTTCCTATGTTGACTTCTGGAAGCGCTACTATTTCCTTCGTCACGGTATTGAGACAGCTGAGGCCAGACGACGTGATCTCCTCAAAGGTGAGTCAATTGAATTGTGGCATATCTACAGCATTCCTAACAAACCTACAGCTGCATCTGCTGAGGACGAGGTCGGCTGGGATGATGATTCTGAAGATGAGTCCGACGATGATTCCTCCTCCGAAGAATCCGACAGCGATTCCAATGACAACAGCACACCAGTGGCCAAAGGCAAGACCGTGGCCAAGACCGAGGCCAAGACTGAACCCAAAACTGAACCCAAGATTGCCTCTGCTGCCTCCTCAACCACCATCCAGCCCCCTGCACAGAAACACTTGAAGCCAACTGAGCCCCGCAAATCCAACGACGAGAAGTCGCAAGCGGATAGTGAGGCTAGCTACGATGTTGTCGGCGCAACATCTGGCAAGACAACCCAGACCCCCAACAGTCCCAAGGACGTCAAGAAGGAGGAAGATAGTGACGATGACTGGGAATAGGGCCAAAAAAGGTCCAGTGTTTGCTTGGGTGATCGGATTGTCGCTCGTCCAGCTCGGCGTTCGGTATTTGTGAACCAAATGTGGCATGTTAAAGGACCACAGCCTGTAATTTGATATTGGGTATTAATACCAGGGATTCGTGTCTGATGTCCATCCGTCACCTCCAGCTAAAGCCATTTTGATGTTTTACCCGTCGTTGCATCTACCTCTTCTTCTTGGTGACCATGGTGAAGCCATCCTCGTCAACCTGAGGCTCGGTCTTTTCCTTTGGCACAGCGACCAGCGGGGGAGCTTCGTCCATCTCGACATCGGCGCCACCTTCGTCGTCGTCAGAGTCGTCGCTCTCCCAGTCTGTGTCCTGGTCGGCGTCCTCAGCCTTCTTGAAGATACCTTCCACCTTTGTTCCTTTGCGGTTCAACCAACGTGTGCGCAGAGTCTTGACCTCGTCAAAAGTACCAAGAGTGCAGCTGGCGCGCGCACGAAGGATGTTACCCGCCACCTCTGTACCCGAATCGTCATCGACGTTGACCTCAAACTCGTCCACCATGACCTGGAGGAGGACAGTTTCGACCTCTTCCAGATCAGGGTCCTCGGGGACCTTGCCATTCTTGGGCGGCGTATCCGTGTATTCGGGAAAGAGCTCGACAACGGCACCGGCAAACCAGTCGCGCTTGTCCTCGGAGTCGGGGCCGCCCCAGTTGTTCTGGACCGAGAGTGTGAGGGCAGGCCACAGGTGAAGGGCGTATGCGACGGCTTGCTCAAACTCGGATTGGCGTTCGGCTATAAAGTTCCAGTTAGCGAGTAGGAAATTAGAGGTTCATGTCGTAAAATTACCTGCCGGGGGCAGCTGCGTGGCTTCTGCAGAGGCCATGGTTGTGAAGTGATAGGCTTGGCGGGGTTTGGAGGGGCAATTTGAAGGATGGTTCTGCACAAAAATTTTGGTGTTTTTTTCTCACCTATGCTCTGCACAGAACAAGACCCGCCAACAGCCTAAAGCCCACCACTGAAAATCTCCCCACAAAGAGGAATGCACGGACCAGTTGTTAATCCTAGGTCCACTCTGTGTCCCCTGTAATCTTGCCCAGCCTCCAGCGACTCACTCGTTGCGCTCAGCAGGCGAACTCGATGCTGCACGCACCGTGGAGTCAGGGGTAGGTAAGGAACTGGAGGGTAAATTGTGTCGGCTGAGATCCGTCTGTGGATGACATCATGGGACCCCTAACATTTGGGCTCAGCTCAGCTCAGGCTGGCACCCAATTAACTTAATTGTCTCTCTAAACCCAGAGATGATCTCTTTCATGTTTTGACAAGCTTTTCGTGGCCGATGGCGCGTCTTGAATGCAGTGCAGCATAGTACAATAGCCTGCCATGAACTCACTCAACACCACGTCCGTCTCATTTGCTGTGACGCCGACTGTCGTCTCGACTCTGTTCTCTCATGTACGTACCATACCATACCATACAATGCGATCGGATCGATGCGATGCGACGCGCGACCACGTTATTGTCTTTTGTAACCAACCTGCTGCTCGGCATGGGAGAAGCAATGACAATGCGATTGGCTTTCTTGTCTCGGAATTGCTTTTCCCTTTCATAAACTGACTTGGCGACAACTACAGTACTTCAACAGGAAACCTCTGAGACAACGCCCAACCGCGCATCTCTCATACGATGAAGGCCTGCACCTGATCCGGTCATTTCTCGACTATGCTTCGCACCACACCGTCGAAGAGCTTCAGGCTTTTACCGCGCAATGGGTGCCTCATCCTCAATGGGTCAAAGTCGAGGATGTTACTGTTCCCGAGACTCAGTTGACTCGTTCGGCCGAATTGCTCCATAAACAGCTGGGCGCCGATGGTCTTAGACAGGTAGGCGGCGAGAAGTGGTGGCAATGGCGGAAGCCTGAGAGCTCTCTCGACGCTGAATGGATTGAGATGCGCTCAGATGCCTATGAGCGAAAGCAGAATGGAGGAAATTCGCGACGCGTCATGATGTATATTCACGGAGGCGCATACTACTTCGGCAGCGTCGACGAGCACCGTTATCAGATGCAGCGACATGCTCGCAAGCTCAAAGCACGCGTCTTTGCGCCTCGATACCGCCTTTCTCCGCAGTTTCCCTTTCCGTGCGGTCTTCACGATTGTCTCGCCGCTTACCTTTATCTGCTCACGGTGCAAGACCCAGAGACTATCGTGCTAGCGGGAGATTCTGCAGGCGGCGGCATGGTCATGTCTCTTCTGTGTGTTCTACGAGATCAAGGCCTTCCATTGCCCTCTGGCGCCATACTTATCAGCCCCTGGGTCGACCTGACCCATTCGTTTCCCAGTGTCTCGGGAGAGGCACCAATGGACTATATTCCGCAGGCCGGGTTTCACCATAAGCCTTCTAAAGCATGGCCACCACCTAACGAGGATGATGTTGCAATGTTGAGAGAAGAAGCTTTGAAAAGAAAGAAGAACGAGACGAAAAAGGCACCGGGCAAGCATGAACTCAAGGAAAAGCAGCAAGCACCTATTGCAAAGAAGGAACCATCAGATGGCTCGTCTAGATCCGACTGGATCAATGGTGGAATTCCTATCAACCCAGAAAAGCTCCTTTCAGTCAGCATTGACGGCCAGCTAGTTAAGTTGAAGGACCAGATCCAGGTAGGTTCTAAAAACGAGACATCCAAATAGAAACTAACACCTTCAGATGTATACCACCAACGAACTTCTTGCTCATCCTTTAGTTAGTCCAGTTATGCAACCCACGCTGGGTGGTCTGCCTCCACTTCTTATCATGGTAGGCGGGGGCGAGATTCTTAGGGACGAGCAGATATATCTAGCTCACAAATGCGCCAACCCTGCGAAATATGCGCCGCCTGAGGGGTCTCTGACACCAGAGGGGAGGGCCTTGCTAGAGAAGCATAAGCCAACTGACGTTCAGCTCCAAGTATGGGACGATCTTTGTCATGTTGCACCAACGTTGAGTTTCACTCGCCCTGCCAAATACATGTATAGGTCTGTTGCTCAGTTCGGCGCATGGGCTCTCGCCAGGGCTCAGAAGTGTGGCATCGACATTCTCGACGATGATGAAATTTCCGTCATCTCTGAGTCTGGATCTGATGATGGGTCGAATAAAAAGTTGCCCAAAACCCCCGAGACAGAAAAGCTGGAGCTTAACGTCGAGCCTGGCCAGGTTGGAAAGGCTGGCGACCCTCTACCACCTTTTAAGAACCATATGATCCGGCAAAGGGTTACTCGTTATGGTGCTACATTGCCATTATCACCCGAAGCGGAATTAATAGCTTGCTGTGTGCAGCCTGACTCTGTTGGTGTCGTGAAAGAGGGCACAGTCAAGAAGTGGCTGGCTAGAAAGGAGGAGTGGGATCACCGATACGCTTCGGCCAAGGCCAAGGTTCATAGCAAGCTGGTCAGCGATATGGCGGTAGGCTACCATGACTTTGGCCCTGACGAGTGTCCCCCTCCTACAGCTTTGGCTGGTCGACGACGAGTCGATTCCAAGCTAGTAGAGGGAAACAAGAAGCAAAAGAGCTGGGGTCTGGCATTGTGGTCGCTCTGGGGCTCCAAGCATGACGAGATGACGGTCGAGCGAGAGAAGAAAGCGGATGCACAGCCAGAGGTTCGAGTCGCCACAGATGCTGACGGTGAAGGGGCACGCTCCTTTGCCGACATTGAAGGACAGGGCAAGCCGCCGGTCCCGCGAAACCGATCTCGAAGTCGATCCCATCGGCGAGTGGTTACTGATGAGAACCAAACGGGTAGCCAGCCCATCACGGAGGATATGCCAGTTGCTCATTTGCTGGAGCAGCGGAGGGAACAAGAAGCTGCCAAGCCTAGTCTGCTCAGTCCCGATTATGCGCCGGAGACTGGAGTAGCCGGCAAAAGGCCGTTCCTTGATGGCATTGCGCTGCCTTTCAGTCTGAATAAGGATGCTGAGACGGCAAGCATGATGACTTTACAGTCCACCGCTACGCCGCTTCCAGGATCTCGACCTATGAGCCCGAACTTTGAAGATGAAGACTCGACGCAACCATCGCAGTCGACGCAGCTCACGTCACAAGATGCGCCGACAATTGAGGTAGCAGGTAAACGACCGTTCCTCGATGGAACGACTGTCCCGTTCAGCCTAAACAAAGAAGCAGAGACGGCCAGTATGCAAACATTGCTGTCGAATGTCACCGCCATGCCTAGCTCACGACCCATAAGCCAGCATGTGCAGCTGTCTGAGCCAGTTGAAAGAGGCCCAGGTAACGGGGTTGCAACGGAGAAGAGTGAAGTGGATGAGGGTGAATTGGGATCGGCTGCTACACCCTTGGAGCGACCTGGCCTGGACACCTTTGTCACGGCCCAGGAAGAGCTTCCAAGAGTCAAGTAAGAGGAGGAAGTTGAAGGGAAGGAGTAAGAGTTTGGCGCAATGGATGGAACACGGCCAGATTGTAATGTTTGGGTACAATCAAGATATCCCTTGTGTCAGCACAATCGTTTATAATTAGTTTTCTTGCGTTTCTTGCTACTAATATCCACAGTCAATAGTTGGTTCCAGAGAACCAGGGATATTCAACTTGACTTGGTCTTGATAAGTTGTTGATTGCATAATCATACATGGTGATACAGTGTACAGGGGTATATACAGCCTCGCCAGAGGTTCCCAAGCCTCTGACCGGCCCATCAAGCTTCTATCCCAGATTCGCCTTTTGAATTCTTCCGATATTTAAATGCACTGATCGATTGTTGTCCGTTTAGTCCACGCCGTTGTATCGCTTCCACTGCTCAACGTAGAAAAGAGGATCTTGAGGACCCTTCTCCAGGCCCTTGTAGTCACCTGGTTCTGACTTGATCTCACGGCTCACAAAGGGTGTAAGCTATTTCCATCAATGTTAGCCCCGCCGCCATGGACATGGAGCATTTGTTCATCCTTACCTTGAAATCCTTCAAAGGCGGCACGGCATATGTTCGGACCTTGTTCCATTCGATCACGTAGCCTCCGTACTTTGTGTGTCGACCCATTGAACCGGTGCGGTTACCCTTGTAGAAACCCTTTCCGACATCCTTGGTTGTGAGTCTGATGTGTCGGTAGCGGCCGACCGAGAGGGCTTGTGTAGGTCTCATCGTGGGATATGAATGTCTGGGATGTGCGAATTCGAATTGGGAGAAAACGTCGCTCGGGTTCGGGGCGATCGGGGAATTATCATGGGCCGGTCGTGGTCAATCGCTCGTCGGCGTCGCGATGGCAAGGTTAGATGTTGAAGTTTTGGTGATTCGGCGGCTAATGTTGTTCCGGTTCCGGATTAGCTGCGCATGGCTTGCAGGGGTCTATGTAGCAATCGTCTGGCCAAGCGCTCATGTCTTTGGTGTTGTTTGTCATTCCTCAGGTCGATTTGATATTGATTTCAGAGTATTAAAAGGTTTCGGTACAATAATACTTTTATCATCCTCAAAGAACACCCTGTGCGCCGCTCTCACCTTCATCTTTGAGCTCCTTGTAAGTGGGCTACACTACGCCGCTAACGAGGGGCACATGCGATGGATGGATATGGATGGCTAACGTCGCCTACAGCTCTGAGCTCAGCCAACATTCGCTGTAGCGAACCTATGCCTCCGCCGTCCCAAGCTGGCCACCATGGATGGGTATCCGACAGGAAGTCTGGACCATAATGTCCCTCTTCTAGTGGCTGCCGGCCTTAACAACGAAACTCACGAGCTCCCACTGAGCGTAGAGCTCAGGGACCAGAGCATCCTCCTCCGATCAGAGCTACCACCGGTCGCGGGCAGGGAAGTCGACGTTCTGGCAAGTTACCTGAAGGATATAGACGCTAGCGCAAGGTCTTGGAGCGCGTTTGAGAGGAATGAGAAATATAGGTTTCGAATCAGCACCACAGGAAGGGTATGCCAGCATCGACCTGTTACTTGCCATGCTTTTGTTCTAATCGTCTGGGACAGTCGTTTCTATTACCACCGCGCAAAGCTCGACTTCCCGAAGGCATCGAGCCGCTCAGCGATAATCCGATACTGCACTCGCCTTGGTCGCCTCTAAGTCCCGTATCGACTCTGTATCCCGACGGCCTCATCGACGCGCAATGGATCAAGAAGCATCAGGACCTCGTTCCCAGCGTATACTTGTGCTTCTACTCCCTCACGAGCGACCCGACGTCTACGACACTGCAAGACAATCATGTCAAGTCCGATATCAATAACCTCAAGAGCGCCCTGTTACGGTCAGGATATAAGACGCGGCTAGCGATTGTTCTTCTTGCTGAAGATGAGGGTAACCCTCTCTCACTGTCTGAAGGTATTCAGGAGAGACTGGAAAATATACGGAGAGGCACAGCGCTTGACCCAAAATCGGCCTTTTACATTCCTTCTCAAGAGTCGCCGGACGATTTGAAGCAGGTGATCGACAACATATTGTCTGTGCTGTATACTTCAGCTGTGGAATACTACAGAGATCTCGGGCGCCATGCTAGGAAGAAGCGCTCCCGTGGAGTAGCCCCCCAGCCAACCGTACCACCCACGACTGGCACTTCCCAGACACTCTCGCTACCAGACTGGAATTTCAGATACGACTTTAAATCGGCAGTTTTTGCGGAATTTCGCCAAGAGACGGATGCGGCTCTGCGGTTTTTCGAACAAGCTTACGAGGTGCTACTAGGACAGGATGTACTGGATATTATCCCTACTTGGAGTCCCCGTTGGAATGAGGCGCGGCTGTTAGCGGATGTCATAGCTATCCGTTGTTTGAGGTGTCACCTGTGGCTGGGGCAAACCACATTGGCAGTTAGGAGATGGCAGTCACATCGAGAACGAATCGCAGACTTCGTCGATCGACGCGGACGAGGGACCAACAATTATGGGTGGCAGGCCTGGGAAGCTCGATGGGCTACTGTCATGGCCAACTTGATTGAAAAGGTGGGATTACCAGCATTGGCTCCTGCGACAGGGGCTCTATTTGTTCCCCCAGATAAGTCTGTCTTGGGTGAACGAATATCGCCGTGGGAGCTGTTGCACCATACAGGTTACTGGTATCGCATAGCGGCGCGTCACCTTGTAGCCCGTCGGAAACTCGCACTTCAGATACCAGAAGAGGACAGGAATTCGCCGGACGCAACCCCTGCGTCAGCGGTAGCCAGCAAAGCTTTTGCGTACGACACATACATGTGCCCAGAGCCGTATCAAGAATATCCTCTGTCGGGCAAGGGAGTGAATCATTCCCAACTTATCATCGATGTCTTAAAGGCGGCGAGCGCACAGTTTCACGCTCGCAAGCAGGGACGAATCGCCGCTGAGATATCACTGGAGTGCGCAAGAGAGTTGGCCAGTTCGAAGCAGTGGGAGGATGCTGTCAAGGTGCTGCTACCATTCTGGGAAGATGTCGCATTTCGATCGGAGGGCTGGGTAAACATTTCGGAGGACCTGTGCTTGACTATGCGGAAGGTTGCTGTAGGAGCTCACCGTGCAGACCTAGTGGTCGCTGCAGACTGGGAACTAATGAACAATAGTGAGTGTTTTCAATTACTCGGGATATGGCGTTTACTGATCATACGCAGGCTTCCTACGACAGCCGCAATGGCATTATGACATTACCCGATCGCTCCAAGGCATCCCTACAGAAACGAAGCCTTCGATCAGCTTGAGCGACGAAAAAACGGGCTCGTTCATCTCAGGATCCTTTGTATTCAGAAACAAAGAAGGAAAGGCTGGCGAGACTTGTACCGCACAACTTGCACTCACCTCACATACCTTTCTTGATGCAGCTCCTACCACATTTAAGTCCTTCAAAGTCGAGTTCACTGGAAGCCTGAGGCCAATACTACTTGAGTATGATACTTCAGAAGACGAGGGACTTTCATCGACGACAGGGGCTGCAATCTCGACATTGTCATTGAGGGAGGACTATGCCGGCGGGTCAGAGGATGAACTGCCGGTATTGTTGAAGGGTTCTTGCAACTTGACACTCCAGCCTGGCCAGACTCGTGTATTTGAGATGAAGATACCTTTGAGGGAGCCGGGCACTGCAACAGCTTCGTCGATTACTCTATCGCATAGCAATGAGGCCTTTGACCTCGACTACACACTAAAGCTTCGCGAGACCGGGCCCATTGTTGGCTGGTACATCCCTGGTTCATTGAAAGCTCGGAGCAGTCGCCCAGAAGCAGGCACAATACAGATTCAGCCTCGGCCGCCAAAGATGGAAATCAAGCTCTTGGAGCCCCTGGCTCAGTATTACGCGAACGAGGCCATCGAATTGCAAGTTGAACTACTTAATGCCGAGGACGAATCTGCTACTGCCAAATTAGACATTCATTTGTTTGGCAAAGAAGTCCCTGCAATTCGAGTAGAAGCAGATGGGCATGAAGCCAGCGCCGAGGCACAAACAGAGGAGTCCAAAATCTCAGGACTTGCACTGGGCGCCATCAAGAGCTCTGCATCAGTCAAGCTGGTGCTGCATATCGACCCACCATCGGCTCCTACGACGTTTGACCTGCACCTGAGGACGTCGTACCACCTAGATTCAGATGTCGCAACTCCGATCATGCAAATGTTGACGGTTCAGCTCAACGTTGTGAACGCATTCGAAGCGAACTACAACCTGGTTCCACGGCTTCACCCAGGGCCATGGCCAAGTCTGTTCGACTCCGAGGGGCTTGGGGACACAGAAGACGGTGCTCCACGAGGCTTCGCGCAGAAATGGTGTCTGCTATGTCACTACGCATCATTCGCTCAGGAAGATCTGAAGGTTGTAGGTATGGAGCTTAACGTGGTGGCGTGTGTTGGCGGTGCACGATGCAACGTGGTTCAGGGGCCAAGGGCACCACACGACGGGGTAGTCGTTGCGCCCAAGACGATGAACGAGGCACAATTCGATCTAGTGGCCCAGAAGCTTACGATGGAAGACCGACACCCTGTGACACTCGAACTGGCGTTTGTCATTCGATGGCAGCGTCAAAACAGCAGCGAAGAAGTAGTCAACACAACTACAATGCCAGTCGGTAAATATCTGGTACTGGGCACAGAGCCACGAGTGCTAGCGTCTGTGTACCACGATGCCAGATCAGAAGATGACATGCCAGGCCTGATGCGGCTGGACATGACTGTCGAGAACCCGTCAAATCACTTCCTCACGTTTGGTCTGAGCATGGAGCCGAGCGAGAACTTTGCATTTTCTGGCGCGAAACAAACAACGCTGAATCTGCTGCCGCAGTCAAGACGGACTTTAACATACCGGCTGCTACCGCACATTGGCGGAGCGTATATCCGACCGAAATTGACAGTACGAGACAAGTACTTCCAAAAGGTGCTGCGTATAATACCGACAGAGGGGATGAAGATTGATGAGGAGGGATTGTTGGTGTGGGTCCCAGGAGAAGAAGTTGAGGAGGAGAAGGAAGAGGCGGTTGAGGCGCAATGATTTTAGCATGAATGTTAGAAAGGGATGTATGTGATGAATGTTTGCATTTAGAGGGAAAATATGAATAGGAAAGCTAAATAGAAGGTGGGCGGGGATTTAGCATGAGGCTATCACGATGAATATTGGTTGTTAACATGTGAAAGCTAAGATAACGTATCTACCCCTTGATGTGTACTGGAATACCAAAATTTCAAAGCACAGATAGATGCAATGCAATGCAAAAGCGTTGCCAGTGTAACGCAACAACTTGCATGCAGTATCACAAGTGCCCTAAAGAGTCTACTCGTCATGTCGGTCCTCGGTCTTTCCGATTTGCCAGTGAATCCGAGAAGTGACAAAGAGTGGCCCGGTCTCGACCACATGAAAGACTTGGCACGGGATCCATGTCAGCCTTGTGGGGTCGTCGTTATTGAATTGAATTTTGTAGGTGATGTGGGTAAGATGAGAATAACAGTTCCTGGCATTCAAGAGATGGGCATCGATCTCTCTCTGGACTCTAGATATTACAGAAGAACAGTAGGATACTCTGATGAGATGCAGTGCAACACTGGACATTATCACGATACGCAATGTTTCAGATCAATGACCCCTTCATGCCTACTCATTCCCCTTCTTGACTCATCTCTGGTGTTGTCGGACATTTTACCAAGGCCGACGTCCGAAAATCCAAAGTCGCTTATCTCCCTCGATCTATTACACTGGATCCGCTACAGCACAATCGACAAGGATGTGTCTCTTGGTAAGCCGCTGGTCGTGTATGTCTTTGGCTGCTGACTGGTCCTCTCTATCGCGTGCGGAACTCGGGCTAATACCCTGCCGCGTCTCCATGGCGTCTACTCAAGATACGAGTAATCAAGCTTATTTGGTTCCGCTGCTCTTCGGGTTTTACGGGCTTTTCGTTGTTTCGCTTGGTCCATTCTCCATCTCGAATGCACCAATGGATTTCTTGGTGTTTTCTTCTCAGCGTAAGGGGCGTAGCCAGTAGAAGCACCTCAGGACAACTCATGATTTGCAAAGGTCAGGGTGTAAGCTAGGAGAGAAGAGGATAGGCTAGTTCAATAATGCATCCA
The DNA here is from genome assembly GCA_013623665.1 of Fusarium sublunatum. Classification (NCBI taxonomy): domain Eukaryota; kingdom Fungi; phylum Ascomycota; class Sordariomycetes; order Hypocreales; family Nectriaceae; genus Fusarium; species Fusarium sublunatum. The sequence continues at coordinate 21,130 of JABFFF010000022.1, forward strand.
TCACACGCGGACTGACGTAAACTACAGTATTTATTGAATGCATATTCAGCCCATTCCCAAACTTTTCGGCTCGCAGTCACTAATCGTCTCGCTCGTCACGCTGTTGAATTTGCTTCAGACTAAAAGCAAACAACCCGCGGGTGTCTGCCCTTGTTCCTCCAATACAAACACCTTGGACTGTGGCTGTTTGCTACTCTCATCCGCCAACACAACCCTTGCTTTGACTTAGAAAAGGCGTCTCTAGCTCCCTTTGCTCCTTCCCCTTACAACCACCTTTTTTTGCATAGGAATATACCGCCATGGCCACAACTACACCCGCCACGGCGCCAACCAACGCCATGGTCGAAGAGACTCGTATATCATCCGACGAAAAGACTGAAGTAGGCTCAAACAACATGATGGATTTTTCACCTGACGGCAAGGAGAATAACAACACTGCCGGAGATGAGCCTCAGTACCCCAGTCTTCCAAAAACTGAAGTAGGCTCAAACATCATGGATACTTCACCCCACGGCAAGGAGAACAACAACACCACCGCCCAAGATGAGCCCCAGTATCCCAGCCTTCCAAAACTCGTCCTCATTATCTGCAGCCTTTGTCTTGCAATCTTTCTCGTGGCCCTCGACCAGACCATCATTGCTCCCGCTCTGGGCGCCATCACTTCACAGTTCCAAAGCGTTAAAGATATCGGATGGTAAGACAATCCCAGGCTGTACCCAGCGTGCTCGAGCTTAGGTACTGTGGCTAACGGCTTGACATCAGGTATGGCAGCGCGTACCTGCTCACCACCACGGCTCTTCAGCCCATGTACGGAACCATCTACAAGCACTTCAACGTCAAGATCGCCTATCTCATCGCTGTCTTCATCTTCGAAATAGGTAGCTTGATCTCGGCCGTTGCGCCTTCCTCTGTTACCTTCATCATTGGACGTGCCATTGCCGGAGTAAGTCGCCTTGTCCCATTTTTGAGGATATCTGACCGAATTTATCGCAGATAGGAACCGCCGGCCTCTTCAGTGGTTCCATCGTAATACTTTCTCTCATCAGTATGTTCGACCCCTGGACTCTTCTCGTGAACCCAACTAACGCTACCCTCAGTGCCTCTTGAAAAGCGTCCGCTCGCCTTTGGTCTCGTCGGGGGTATGTGGGGGATCGCATCTGTTGCTGGACCGCTGCTAGGTGGTGCCTTCACCGAGCATGCCACCTGGCGTTGGTGCTTCTATATCAACCTGCCCATTGGCGGTCTCGCCATGGTTATCGTGTTCTTCTTCGTTCATATCAACCGCAACTCGTCCGATACCAAGGACATGACCTTGATGGCCCGAATCCGCAAGCTTGATCTTGCTGGCGCTGCCATCTTCATCCCTGCCATCATCTGTCTGCTCCTCGCCCTGCAGTGGGGTGGTGCTGATTATCCTTGGAATGACTCGCGCATCATCGGACTCTTCTGTGGGTTCGGCGCCATGATTGCCATCTTTATCGGTATCCAGTTCTGGCAGGGTGACCAGGGAACGCTCCCCCCTCGCTTGTTCAAAGACCGCAACGTTCTTCCGGCCATGATCTTTGCCTTGTTCTTTGGAGCTGGTTTCTTCCCTCTCATCTTCTACCTCTGTAAGTCCTCAATGTATCCCAAAGTCACCGTCCTTAGACTAACATGCTGGCAGCTCTTTACTTCCAGGCTATCCAGGGTGTTAGTGCCGTCCAGGCTGGAATCAAGATTCTTCCTCTCCTGCTTGCCACCGTCCTATGCTCCATCGTTTCGGGTGGTATCATCACCGCCATTGGGTATTACAACTATGTCATCACCCCTTGCATGGTTCTTTACACGGTTGGCTGCGGTATGCTCACCACCCTCGACGTCGATTCTCCCCTTAAAGAATGGTTCGGCTACCAGGTCATCGCTGGCCTGGGTATCGGCGCAGGCTTCCAGATCGGTGTCCTCATCGTTCAGACTGTGTTACCTCAAGAATGGGTTCCCGTCGGTACTGCCTGCGTGCAGTTCGCGCAAGCGCTTGGGGGAGCTGTCTTTGTAGCTGTGTCCCAAACGGTCTTCCAGAACGGACTGATTGACACGATCAAGTCTGAAAACATTGGCATCGATCCGACCATCTTCATCAATATCGGTGCTTCAGAGATTGAGGAGACATTGACCAGGATGGGCCGCATGGACGCCTTCGACACTGTTTTGGAGGCGTACATGAAGGGTCTTCGAGACACCTTCTACATCTCCTTGGCCTGTGCAGCGTGCGCTCTTATTGCTTGTCTCACCTTCCAGTGGAAGTCTGTCAAGAAAGGTCCTGACGGCCAAGATAGGAAGCCCGAGCCCGCTGTGCCCGTCTAAGATGTGTCGGCATAATCGTTCGTTGTTCGATGATAACCGCTTTTGACATAGATCTCCAGGCATCTCTCTGCTCTTGGTTGCATATAGCGTATTTGGCGATAAGTTTCTAGTATTATAGAATAGTTAATTAAAAAAACGATCTTGTGGTTTTGGAACTCTGGTTATTGCGTATCATCTGGTGGCCTGTCCCATGAAACTCGCGCCTTTCTAGCTCTTGTTCTTACTCCAACATCAGCCCCCACGAATTTGAGCACCCAATTCTTAACCTGCTTGGTCTTTTGTAGCTGCGGGTGCATTTGGCCACGCTTGCCAAGTTCCCTCGTAGAGTAAAGGCCAGTTCCGTCCCGCCTCCACAAGAGACTCACCTTGGTCATGCCCCTGCGAAGGCTCTGGCCGTATACCTTCCCTTGAAACACATGGAGGGCAACGTTCTGCAGCAGAACAACATCCTGACGCCGCAGTGCGCCGACCTCGGTGTCGGCCGCATTCTCACCTTCAAGCCAGAACGTCACGGCGAACCCTGACTTTGTATCATCGCCGACTAGAATCTCGAGCAGGGAGAGTGTGCGGCCCCATCGTGTCGTGACAGTTCGGGGCTGGGCAATAGATATAATGCCAACAATGATATTGAGCGTCACGGTCTGCGGGTTGAGCGCGAGAATCCTCGGCGCAGGCGGAATGTCCTCCAGATCGGAAAGGTGAGAAGGTACAGACTCTGATATGTCCTGCCGTCCAGCAGAAGATGTGGTCACGAACGATGTTTCTTCGAGAGACGTTTCGTCAAAGCTCTCGAGCTGCGACGAAGGGATTGAATTGTGCACGGCTAGCGAATGGTCGTAGAACTGAGATAGCACATGCTCGGCATCACCGCCTTCAAAAGACTGCGACTGTTGCTTAAACGAGACTTCAGCCGTGGTGAAGAACTCGGACTGGTTTGCCAGGGTAATGCTGACGTCGTGAGTCTGGCTGAAGCCCGTGTGCAGAGGCTGTCTCGTCAGGGGGAGGGAGCGCCAGGGGGCCAAGCTTGACGACGGCGCATGAGCGCGCTTATTAGGAACCAGCCCTAGAAACTCGGCGAAGGAATTGTCGATATGTTCTATGGTGCAGGATTCGGCATCGAGGGAAGAAGCTGGGGGTGCTCCGCCAAGGAGAAGCAGTCTGGGCGCCATGACGAATGGACTTCTGAGGGCATGCGGCGAGTCACGCCTTTGCAGGGTGCCAGATGCGCTAGTCGAAGCATTGCATGATAGTCTCAAGATGTTGTGTTGGCTGAAAGTCTTATTTGCTGGAACCGAAATGAAGTTGCAGAGATTCACGGTTCATGCAAGCTAAGATCGACTGCCACCTCCCGGTCTCAGGTACCGAGGTTCCCCCACCTCCACTTTCCCGTACGCCCCACTAGCTTTGCCGAGGCCGGGCTGTTAACCAACCTCGTTTACGCTTCATATGAAGCCTCATAAATCTATAGATATCTCAGATATTTGTTGATGCTTTGACTTTATTTCTGTTTTTTCAGCTTGTGGCATCTTATTACCCCCAAGGCCAAGCATTACATTGCCACAATGTCCTCCTTTCCCTTTACCGTCAAAGAGCACACTATCGAAGCTTCACATATACGAGAATACGCCCGCGCAACATCTCATTCTCAGGATGAGAAGCTATGGCTACATGTTAAGCAGTACTCTCCCAAGGATAACCCAACCCCTCAGAAAGGCGATGTGACTATCATCGGTGCACACGCCAATGGGTTTCCAAAGGTAAACTCGAGTCCTTGTCTTCAAAAACTTATACTAATTCATTGTCATAGGAATTATATGAGCCTCTATGGGAAGAATTCTACCATGAGGCTAAGCGTCGTAATGTGCACATCCGCAGCATCTGGATAGCCGATGCAGCATGGCAAGGCCAAAGCGGTCTCATCAACCAAGATGCCCTCGGCAACGACCGTAACGCTCACCGTCCTCTCATCTTATATCTCGATACTAACTATTCGTAGCAAGCTGGCTCGACTACGCCAGAGATATCCTCCACATGATAAACACCATCCGTCCCCCTCCGCCGATAATGGCAATGGGCCATTCCTTCGGCGCAAGCGCCCTCACAAACGTCGCCCTCCTCCATCCCCGCGTCTTCACCTCTCTCGTCCTTCTCGACCCTGTCATCTCCCACTACGCCTCCACGCCCGGAAATCTGAGTTCTAGTCCAGCAGCCATGAGCATGTACCGCCGTGAAGTCTGGCCCTCGCGCGCCGAAGCAGCAGCATCCTTCAACCGCAGCCCCTTTTACAAATCTTGGGATCCTCGTGTCCTACAGCGCTGGGTGGACTATGGCATCAGAAACATACCAGGCGAGGAGAGTGTGACGCTAACAACGACAAAACACCAAGAGATTTTTACTTTCCTACGCCCTAGTTGGGATGCATATGACGCTCAAGGCAAGGACCTCATTCGTCCCGAACAAACCCCAGATCTCGACCCCAGCCTCAATCAACGCTGGCCAACATATCCCGTCTACCGCCCCGAAGGGCCCAACACCGTCGCTCGTCTTCCTCATGTACGGCCCAGCGTTCTCTACGTCTTTGGTGGGAAGAGCGACGTCTCTCCACCAGAACTACAAGAGGAGAAGATGAGTCTCACAGGCTCTGGTGTTGGTGGTAGTGGTGGGCAGGCAAAGGGGCGTGTCAAGAAGATTGTTGGTGAAAAGAATGGCCACTTGATCCCCATGGAGGATCCGCACTTGTGCGCCAACGCTGCGGCGGATTGGATCAAAGCTGAGCTCGATCGGTGGTGGGCTGATCAGCGCAAATATGACGAATGGGCAGCAAAATCAAAAGAGGACAAGTCGACCGTTTCAGAAGAGTTCAAGAAGTATATAGGCAAGCCTGCAGGTCGTGGACCCAAGAACAAAACAAAGGCAAAGATATAGAACATAATACCATTTTAGAATCAGTATTCATACCTCGAGACAATCAAGTTACTGCATACACCAGAGATGATCACATTCGAGTTCATTCCATGACATGTGATTGATGCCTACTAGAGAACTAGCCAGAGACTATTTTCGCTTTTCAACAAATACAATCCAATAGCAATGGAAAAAAGCAACATAAAAGACCGCAAAAACTACCTCGCTGTTGGTTCTTTCAATGAACCCAAACTGAAATAAGACCCCAAACCTCATGCCTCATGCCACCTGGGTGGTCGTTCCTGAACACAGTGTACATGTTGGTAAGGTGCAATGTACTCAAATATAATACATCGTATCAGCCAGCCTTGGGTGGACTTGCTTGCTGCCACTAGCACTCGAACCAGGTCCAGCGGTGGTAACGCTCTCCACGTCGCTGACTTCAAAGAACTCGGGTCGGTAAAGCCTGGCTCGGCCACAAACAATGTCTGCGTAGTATGCGGGCGGGCAAATGCTGACGGCTTTGGTGGCTCGTCCGAACAGGTAGCAGAGCTCGTGTGTGAACCTTTCAAGCTCGTTAGCCGCCTCGGCCCCATGCTTGGCTCGGAAGATCTCATCCAGGAGAACCGTGTAATGCGCTGGACGGGCGGTGCCCTTAAGACTTGCGTGGGCGGTGAGGAAAAAGTCCCAGTACCGAGCCTGTGTAACACCACGATCCACGACAGTGCCATTGGCGATATTGTTGTTGGGTCCTAGCCCCTCATTTACAGTAGGGTAGAATCGCGTTTGGTGTCGCTTGACCGATACAATGATTGAGAGCTTGGGTTGGCGGTTCTTCGGGTACTTTGCGTTGCAGGCAATCCGAATGCGCGGCAACTCCTTCTGAAGCACCTGAGCAAACTGGCCCTCCGATACACCGTCTCGGAAAATGACAACGTTGTCTGGCAGCTGTTGGTTGTTGTGTTTCTGCCAAAGTTCAAGACGTGACTTGAACGCTTCAGTCAGAGTCTCATCCAACATTTCCTGCTTCGAAGACTGTTCCCACGACACAGACGGCCATTGTCCCATATCTCTATCAATTGTTGCCACCAAGCCAACCAAACTTGGGGCTGCATCGCTTTTGTTGGAAGGCATGTTGGTTGGATGGGTGACATCGTATCCGACAACCATAGTCTTACCCTCCTTGATAAGCCCAAATTCGCGGCTCAATTTGTGGTTGACTCCTCCAGCCTTGAGGTTCCATTTGAGTGCAACATTGGCGAAATAGGCAGCATTGCAGCGCCCAAATTTATCGCTTTGAACACACGAAGTATGGATGCCATAGGTAGAGTCGGCCAAAGTCTTGATTCTACCATAGACCTCTGTTTCCGACGTGCCGAGGATGACGAGTACAAACTCCATCCCGTTCTTCTGGGCCCATTGAAGGAAGGTGTCTGCTTCCTCTTGATTCCAATAGGAAGCACTGATGGTTTGGGTGTAAGGCGAGATAGGCTTGCCAATGGTGATGTTCATTCCGTTCATGTGCTGTACAAATTTGTCCACCACATCAGCCCCAATGGGCCCGTACCTGCCGGGGCGAACATTGACATAAGTCCAACGGCTAATGGGCTTGCCAGGCTTATAAACTTTGATATCTCGCATGTTCCAAGACGCTCCCTTGGGGCGAATCTCCGTCAGTTTCTTTCTGGCATCTAGGTAAGAAACGGCCGGTGCCGCGAGGACACGTCCCTGAACGGTGAGGAGTTGCTTATCAACTTGAATACCGAATTGGCCCTGAATCTGTCAGCTTTTGTGGGTTGAATTTGATAGGCAACGGTACTGACCAGCGTCCCACTATCAAGGCCTAGAGTCTCACGTGCATCCGTCGTGATGGATAGAGCGTTGGCATATGGTGATCGACATGCAAAGTTAACCATCGCAGTTGACTCACCGCCTGTCAACTTGGCTTTGACAGATTGTCCAGGTTGAATCTCGACAAACTCGGCCGGGAAAAAGGTAGGCTTTGAGGCGGTCCCGAGGTTAAGAAGCGGGTAGTTGCCCGGCTCGATACCGTACTCTAAATGACAAGTTAACTAAGTTTCCAGGGAAGTAAAAAGAAACATACTCTGCTTGTAGTAGTTGAAGACGGTTATGTATTCGCCCTGTCCATTGGCTTCCAAGTAGAATCTCACATTGTGAGGTCCAGGAAATTCCCAGTCACCTTGAAATTGGGGAGCGTTTGGACCAGAGCATGCCCGTTTGATCTCAGAAGCTAAGGCCAGTCCATGAATCGCTTTGGGCCTTCGAACAGTTTTGCCGTTAGAAAACTTTTGCATGACCCATACGCGTGTTTTAGAGAGGAACTTGTTGAGCAGTCTCGCTTTCTTCATCGCGGGACCGTTAGATCTGCTCGCTGGTTGGATTCCTAGATTGCGAAAGATTTCATCACATTTGCCGGAGATCTTGAATACACCATGCGTAACATTGGTGTTGAGGAGAAGACGACCTGTGCCAAGGCGCATGGATTGGAAATATCCACGCGCGGCAATCAAGGGTCGGCCTTTCCTGACCGCTGGTGTGCTGTGGTTCAAGTCCTGGATAATACCCCCGTCCCTGAATGAAAAGAAGCGGGAGTTTCCTACCGCAGATACCTCATCGACCTTGGACCTTGGGACAAATCCGAAAATGACGTTGAGGGCATCAACGACATCTGGGAACTTCGGGAACGCCAGCGCCTTGGAAGGATCCTCACTGTCGCCAGAAAGGCTAGGTGTGTCGTCGGAGGTGCCAGTGGTCGAGTTGAGGTATTTGAGCAAAGTGTCAACTCGAGCTTCTATAGGGCCATGGAAAGCCACTTCAAAGATGTCGGTCTTTTCGGGGTTTGCCTCCGACACCATGTTTAGTCGCATGGTGTTATCGTTTTCGAAGTCGAGCTTGCGGAGGGAGACGAGCTGAGACTTGAATTCCGTGGCAAGTAGCAAAGTCTTGTCATTTTTGGTGAGCTCATTCAGAACCTCACGAATAACAAAGTAGAGTTTGCGGCCCTTGACTTCGCGTGAGTCGGGCTTCTGAGAGGCCTTGGGCTTGCCCTTCTTCCCCTTAGGTTTAGCAGCGCGCTCCTCGGTCTCGCCCTCCTTCTCGGCAACAACTTGTTTGATTGTCATGGTGTACTTGTAGATCACCGGCATCTTTGCCTGGACCTGGAAGTAGTTCGCCCATAGCGTGACAGGCGTTCCTTTACTTCCAAAAGCAGGTCGCGGGGGGAACTTTCCCTGGTCTTGCGTGTCTCCCACCCCCAGCTTGCCCATCTTTGATGCAAGTTGGTCGACAGAAGCGTTCTGGTACCGTACCACTTCATCTTCGAGCTTCCTGATGGTATCATCAGGCTGGGGAACGGTAGGCCCGGCCCTGTAGGGATTAGCATCAGCAAGTGTGACAGGACCAGAATCAGAGAGAACATACATGAAAACAGGTGGCTCATCGAAGCCTCCACCTCCTCCACCTCGACCGCCGCGGTGGCCTCCTCTTCCACGATCGTAACCTCCTCGTCCGCGATCGTAACCCCCACGACCACCTCGAGGGCCGCTGTAGCCACCGCGAAAGTCGCTACTGTGGCCGCCTCGGTAGTCACCACGTCCTCCTCCATCACCGCGTCCCCTGCCACGAAAGCCGCCATCACCTCGTCCACGTCCGCCTCGAAAGTCGGATGATCCAGCAGGGCCGCCACGTCCACCACCTCGTCCTTCTTGGGGAGCACCGCCGCGTCCACCGCGGCCTCCGCGACCGCCTCGGTCACCTCTGTCTGCCATGGTGGAAGAAAAAGGTAGGGTTCAGGTGTGGGTTCAAAGAGAGATCAAGATATCATAGCTAGATAGTAATAAATAGCGAATGAAGTGTATAGCGGGGTAATAGTTTCGAATGACTGCTTCTGAGGATAAGTGTTTGTTTTCTGATGGTTGAAAGGAAGGGAATCAAGAGGAGAGAAGATGTGGTTTTATGCTGAGCGGGAGGAGGCAGCAAAGTGCTTGCTCGCAGGTGCAGTAAACGTGAATCACTGTCAGAAGCAGCAGCAGCAGACTGTCAGCTGCTTGCCAGTGACAAACCCCAGGCTTCAGAAGTGACTGGTTGCCAGAAGCAGATACCCTAATGGCCACCTTGGTCACTGCTTCCAATTAACAAAGAATCGTATTGGAGTGGAGCTGAAGAAGTAGGTTGAAACTGGACGGGAGTCAAAAGGGCGGGAGGACTATCGCGGCCGCTAGGAAGCTCGCTCGATTTTGGTAGAACAAGCTAAGACAAACCAAACTAATGTGAACAAAGCAACAGTTGAGATGCAATTGAAACAAGGTCTGCCAAGTTGAAAGAAATAATCACATGAGCAAGAGAAACCACAAAAGAAACTGTGTTGTCATCTCTCTTGTTACGTGTCAGGCTTTGTTGCGTAACTCTCAGAATGGTCGGCCTCCAAGGTTGGGTTATTATGACGTCCCATCACATTTGTTCCGCTAGGCAATCGTCAATTAAGCTTCATGTAGTAACATCATTTACCCTGCACAAACTCCAACATTCAAATTGCGTTTCATTCATCCATTTCACTGTTACAATATTGGAGATATTCAATTCTCAAATGCTGTATTTCGTATCAACAAGTGGACAGTAAACTCACACCCTGCTCATGAACCAGTAACCCAAGTTTTCATGTTATGGATATTTACTTCTTCCAGGTGGACCGACAGCCACAACACCACAAACCAGCACTGACCACTGGTTAGGAAAGGCAAAGACCACGTCCTCACGAGTGTTATAGCTGTTGTTCCTGAGAGAGAAATAATCACAGGGGAGCCGGCAAACACTTCGGACAATCAGCCGCTCCGGTTGAGTGCATGGTACAGTATCAAACCAACCCCTGCCTAGCATCATCTCCGTAGATACCATCGCATCTATCCACTGTTAAGACGAGATCTCGTTAACAGTCCCGTGATTGGGTGTTGACAAAGACGCATAGGGCTTGCGATTGCATCTCCTACACTGAAAACATGTTACGCTTGTATCCGTCTACCGTCCACTCAGACCTTTGATATGCGACGCCGACCTCACGGACACAGGCACCCAAACATACGACACATGGCAAGCGTTTGAGTTTGAGCAACTGTAGCCGTAATGTAGCCTCGCACAAAGAGACTTCCTTTCGATTCGCCCCACTAGCCGTTGCTTGCCCAGTGCTTCTACATCAACGTGTTGAGAATGACTTTAGTTACCTACTTATACCCAGTTTTTGGTGTAACTTGAACGTATCAGATGAAACTCTGCAACCGAAATGACCTTCTCCTTCCATATTTCTTAAAATCTCGAACTATCAAGACCATATGGATATGAGACTGGAGGGGCCTTTTTGTTGGTCAACTTCATCCTCGATGCTGTACTATCTTCACAGCCTGAGCATGGCTCGGCTTCCCGCATGAATCAAACCGAACATCGTTGAAAGGCTACTATCATGCTTGCAAGGTCCAGCAATGGCTTAGTTCTTGTAAACCTCTACCAGTTATTTAATGTATGATTGTCAGATCTCTTGCTCTTCACCGTTAGAAACAGCCGTCAGCGATTCAATGAAGCTATGCACTACCAAGCCCCGGGACGAACATCAAGGTAGACAGCACCAAAGAGACAAACTTGGTCAACGGGACCAATTCGTACTCATATGATCCGACCTTTCAAAGCAAAGCAAATCAGAGACAAGTCAGCAAACGATCCAACCCCTAAGAGCAGACTAAAAGAAAAGTCTCAAAAAATATCATGTGCACCGGCCAGCGAGGCTTCTACATTTGCCCTTGCAAAAGCTTACAATGCCCCAAGAAGGGAATCGTCCCCCACAGACATGTTGCTAACCGACATGTTTGCCATATCGAGGTCGATACACTTGCGTGGGAAATGTGCAACTGGTGGGTTGCCAATGGGCCCCCAGAGCAAGTTCTCAACCGCTACCTCAAGCCCAGCTGCCAACACTTTATGTGGTATACTCTGTTGAAGGAAGTATCACTTTTTGTTGAATGCCAGAGTACCTGCGCGGAGAAACAGGAGGAGACTGGTGGCAGTGACAAGAAGACTCAAGGGCAAGAGGACGGAGATGGGACGCCAACAGAAACATGAACAAGCATTTTGGCCGGCCATGGCTGGCGAAAGTGATTTTCAAATATTCAGAGCCTATAGATTAATAACATGGCTGATCTCATAGTAAAATCGAGTATAAGAAGTCCATCACTTTCTTAGCGAGAATCTATTCCTCTTAGACACGTTTTAAATACTGTTGCAGCCTAGGTTCTATTTCGCTAAGAAGCATTATTTACAAGTTAGTATCTACCTCTTTCAAGCTGAACCAAACTAATTCCAATGTGCCACGGCCGTGTCATCTATTGGCTTTGCTCCTACAATCGTAATGACTGTCCAGCCAAGAATCACTGGGAAACCAATGAGCCGGGACATCTGAGATCGTCAACCACGAGCATTGAGCCCTGTGGAAACTACGCAGGAAAACACACCCGCCGCGGCTTTATTCCACCGTGCACTCGATGAGTATACGAAGACAAAGTGGAAGATGATGTCTGTGACATTTGTGAGGAAGAGTGCCGTCCCAAGAAAGTTTCCCCAGATACAATGACAAGGCATGACCAAGACATTGTGCAAGCATCCTGATACAACCATGCACTTGCATCAGGGGATTTAAAAGGGGTCCATGACCTTGATGTTTGCGGGACGGCATGGAATAGAACAGAAACGTATAAGTGCTTGGTATCATAGGAACAACGTGTAACTCTCTTTGGGATTAACAATAAGCGTGACATGGTGGTCAAGTAAATATGCCACCAGTGTAACAGAGGCACATCGCATTGCTTTAATTCACTTGGAGGGATTCTGTCGCCAACCTGATCATTGTAAGTGTAAGCTAGGTAGACAAACATCCGTCGTTGAATACCTAATGCTTAACGTGCCATATCCAAATATGGGAAGGTGACCAATTAATAGAGTGATTTAATGAGACATTGAATGCAAGAATGTAGAACGGCAGGGAGGAGTATAAGCGAAAAAAGAACAAGTAGCCAGATATATGTTCAAATAAAGGAGCCGAATTGTAGGAGACAAAGGGGAATACGGTGAGTCCTTGAGATAATAACTAGACTTGTCTATTGGTTCCTGATTCTCTCAATACACCATATGTCAACGCCGAACATCTTATAATAGGTTTTCAAGCCAATTCGTAAATTATCTATGACTCATCATGGTCCATACCAGTGTCGCCTGATACCCGATCCTTATTTTTCAACGTGTCCTGCAGTCGCAACCTTGAGGATTTCTTCCTCTAGCCCAGAGACGTGGTGAATCTCAATACCAGCATCTTCGAGCGTTTTACGACCCGTGTTCTCTCCCACAAAGGTCTCAGGCTCCTGAACGCCAACATAAACCTGAGTAATCCATGATTTTTGGCGCAAAACCCTCTCAACACAGGGTAATTTGCCGCTCAGACGCTTGAAGCATGGCTCAACGGTGGTGTACAGGGCATGAGGTGATTTGAATACGTCCGAGAGGTTTTCTTGTGTTGTGCCATGCTTCTCAGCTAGTTTCAACAGACATGTCTCTTCGGCATGCGTGTTTCCAGGAAGTTCCAGAGTGTATCCTTCGGCGATGATGACATTGTCGTTGAGTCGTACAATCAGAGCCCCTACGCGGAAATTGGTGGGTTTTGGGGGAGAATTGCTAGCCAACCCCAAGGCGCGCTGCATCGCGGCCTTGTGGTTGCCAGGCTCAATTATAGCCATTTCAAGTAGAAGTAGGTTGTGAAGATGTTTGGATGTGGTGATAGCCTTGACCAGTCGGCTGCTGTAAGCTCCGTCAACCGACCGAAAGCACTTTAACACGGCCCCACAATATTCCACCCAAGCGCGTTGCGACGCGTCTTCCGGACAAGCTATGAGACCAGGAGCTCACCTTACACCTTCGCTACATCAGCTAAAACCGTCGCTACCAGCAAAATGTCAGACTTTGAAGATGTACTAGAAAGCGAACCTCCGACCATTGACCCTTATGAGGTTCTTGGACTCGACCGGACCACAACTAGCGATAAGATCAAGCAAGCATACCGGAAGGCCGCCCTTAAGCATCACCCAGGTTGGTTAGATTTGATTTGCGAAATAAGACGACTCATACTGACCTTCTCAAGACAAGGTCCCCCAAGACCAGAAAGAGAGCGCACACGAGAAATTCCAGGCCATCGCATTTGCCTATGCCGTTCTTTCAGACCCCGCCCGGCGCAAACGATACGATGAGACCGGCTCGACCTCCGAATCGATTGTAGACTCTGAAGGTTTCAACTGGAGCGACTACTACCGAGAACAGTACAAGGAGTCTATTTCAAGTGATGCCATCGAAAAATTTGCCAATAAATACAAAGGATCTGAAGAGGAGAAGGGAGATGTACTTGATGCTTACGAGGAATGCGAAGGCGACATGGACGAGTTGTACGAGAGGGTCATACTGAGCGACGTTCTGGAGGACGACGAGCGTTTCCGCAAGATCATCGACAAGGCCATCAAGAGCAAGCAAGTTCCCGGCTTCCCTGCTTACACCAAGGAGACGAAAAAGAAGCGCGAAACCCGTGCTAAGAAGGCTCGAGCAGAAGTTACAGAGGCCGAAGACTACGCAAAAGAGCTTGGTGTACACGACAAGCTATTTGGCGACAACAAGGGCAAGAAAAAGAAGGGCAAGGGAAGCTCCGAGGATGATCTGGCAGCACTGATTCAAAAGAGGCAACAGAATCGCTCAGAGAGCTTCTTGGATCATCTCGCGGAGAAGTATGGAGCCAAAGAGAGCAAGGGAAAGAAGGGCAAAAAGAGGGCGGTTGAGGAGGAGCCGTCAGAGGAGGCCTTTCAAGCAGCAGCTTCCCGGCTGAAGAGCTCGAAGAAGTCAAAACGCTGAGGATTGTATTAAGAATGATATCTTTAGTTGGTCAGATGCGTAATATGGTGCTTGGAGTATGAACTCGGTATTTAGGCGTTGGTCTCCGTAACGAATACAATATAATGTCACCACCTGACAACAATTTGTACCTTTTAATGGTGTCTCCTGCGTGTTTAAACCAACTTCTTAGTTCACTTTGGCATAGTTTAGTTAATTACCACAAGCATTCCGGACATTGTCACGAGACGGGAGGCGTTGAGCTCTCGGGTAGCTTATGGTAAATCGACAGACGCAAAGACCAATACTGCAGTATTCAGTACAGCAGATGTATTTTTATTTTAGCGAATTTTCAAGCTTCCAATTGATATAATACTTTAATGGAGATCCTCAGGCCCCTGCTCCGTTTTCCGGATTATAAAATGTTTTGTTGGACCTAAATAAGCTTCCCAGAGCTTCAACCATAAAATCTTACTTTGGGTCAAGCTTCTTACCAGCGCTGGTGGGGCTGCCTGAGCCACCACGTCCCTTTATCGCCATTCATACACAACGTGTCATAGCATACCGAATCACGCGCAAAATCTTCATCTTTATGACGACGATACTTGATGATGCTTAACTCGCCACCCTAAAGAACGCTGTTATCATGATGCCATGAGCGATCTAGTCAAGCCCCCTATCTACCCTCGATACTGCTTCCACCTTGCGCCGACCGCAGGTGAATGGTGTCTCTTGCGCGTGGCCGATATCCACGGCCTCGATCGGCACGTGGGATTTGAAGGTGCTTATACAAACTCGATTGATACTGAGGCCTTCATGGTGACTGACGGCATAAAGGTGAAAATTTTTACTTCTATAAGAACATACCAATCAAATGGGTGCGTATTGTTGGGTTGGTCGTCGCAATCGACATCATCAATACCCGAAGCATCTATACCATAGACGACAGCAGCGGCGCATGCATCGAGTGCACCATTTTGGGACCAACTTCTGGAGAGGATGGTAGTGCCGCCAAAACGGGAGAGACTGCTCCGAAGGTAGATGTGAAACCAAACTCATCCCCAGATGTTGGAAGTGTCGTCGACATCAAGGGAAGCATTTCTGTCTTCAGAGACGAGCGGCAACTTAACATTAAAAAGATGGCTGTATTAAAAAGCACTGCGCAGGAGATTGTGTTGTGGGAGAAGAGGGCCAAATTCCAGACTGATATCCTTGAAAAGCCTTGGATCCTACGAAACAGAGATATCCACAGATGCCGGAAGGAGGCCGAGGGAAAAGAGGAAGAGGAGTCGGAGAGGAAGCGAAAACGTATCAAGGCGATGGCCGGGTCTCGAAGCGTCAAGCAGCCGATGAGATCAGCAGACCGAGAATCCAGTGTTAAGACGCAACAATCAAGCCAGGCGGCACACCTCGAACTTCGGCAGATTCTCGAGCATCGCGGCAAATACGATGCACTTGGGTTATGAGCTGGGGAAGTTCTGGCGTATCGACTAGGGTACTATTAGCGGGCGTTTGTGCTGAGGTCTGGACTGAAGAATTCGCAATAAACATGATCGTCAAGTAGTGATTGGCATGACCAAGCGCATTGTGCCCTGTTCTGGAATGCGATTTCGGTGTTTAGCATGATCGTGCTAAAGATTTTATCGCCTCGGGACCCCGAGAAACACGCCGGAAGGGTTTGATCACTAGACCAATTTTGTCTCATTTTCTAACAAGAGGCTTCTGTGTCTTGGGTGACATTGTGGATGCTACCCCGAGTCAAGTGTCGTCTCAACCGCCTCTTTGATATATGGCACGTCGAGTCAAGTGATTGTCTCACTTCGGAGTATGGAATTGATAACTGCCTCTTTGATGAATGCAATATCAAGTTGAAGTGGTTGGAAATAATTGAAAGGGTTTGAAGAGATCCGCACACAAGACATAGACGGATGACTTGGTATTCATCAGCCGTCATCGTCGGCAGATCGATAGAGGGTTTTTAACAAGAGACACTATTGAGGATTGTTTTCACAGGGATATCACTACGAAGGGACTGTACATTCGAAACAATAAACAGTTATCGGCAGAAAAGCCTCCCTGCAATCAGTGCCCAGGGCTGAGACCTGGCTGAGGACACCAAGTCGTTGGGTATAATGAAGGAGATGAGTGGCGTCCACTTACAACGCTTGAAGCTCCAGAGCTCACAAGCTGAACACCCAAAATTGAACAGTAACCCCATGTTAAGATGTGGCAAAGAAAGCCCCCTTGGCAGTTGTTTGGGGCTAACCCATCGCGAATCGATAGTCCCTGAAGCTAACACCAACTTGTTAATCATGGCGTGCGCTAAGCATAGATTGGCGTTCCCTACTGCAGGGACACGCGAAAACCACAGCCAAATTTGAGGGAACTTCTCCTTTGGGGTGCATCACGGGTAGATTCACAACCCACCATCACCTAACCCTTCGGCTTGAGGTTGAGAACATGCGCCTAGGACACTTGATTTGAATACACAAAAGGACCTGCTCAAAGTTGGAAGTGTCTTATTTCTTCTTGTTCTCAATGCTCTTGCCGGGCTGTCAATCATACCCAAGGCTGGAGGAAAGAGACATGGCGTCTAGACCACATGGCCAAGAGTCCTCAGATTAGCTAGGTAGTATTGGATCCCCGACAGGGATCAAGTAAAGAATCAACCTCCAGCCTGGCTACCTTATTATTCTCTTTCTGCCTCGCTCAACACGCCATTCCTCAACCTCGAATTCCGATCAAATCTCCATCTTTCCGCCATCCTAGAGAATCCAATTTCTTCAAGCAGTATCGTTATCATTGCGTACGCCATCTTTTACCGGCATCTCAAGGGTCTCGAGCCCCCGTTGACGACTTTAAACCACTAGTGCAACATTTCTTTTGGTGGTCAATTCTAGCCTTGGTCTAGTCTCCAGGTAAGCCACATGCATCTCTTTGCTCTCACGCCCCTAGACACAATCCACTTCATTTCATTCTCCGATGCAAGTGCCCGGTGCCACTGAACTAGCGGTTTTCCGCATTCGATGTCTTCTATGTCAAGGAGAACGACCCTGGACCGAGTATACTATAAGAGTCATGGACCCCCCTACTCTTCAGCTGTATCTTCAGCTTCACTCAAGCCCTTTCAGTCTCATCAAGGTTGTGGGCTTCATATTCAAGGCAGAACCACACTTTGTATTTGCCCATCATGAGATCCACCACTATTTTGCCTGTATGGCTTCTTTGGCTAACACAGGGGCAAGTGTTGGCCCTCCCCCAAGGCCAGGATAACTCAGCCGATTCTTGGGAAGACTCAAACGAAGAGTTCAAGCGAGAACTTGAGACGTCTGCCTTCGAATACCTAACTTCATATCACCCAGACGATATCATCCCAGTCACCGAGACCGTCAAGGTCAGTACCAGCAAAGCAGGCACCACCGGCACGGCTCTGGTCCTACCAACTCTTTCAGACGTCGAGCCTCACACTGAAGGTTTTGTTGTCACCGAGCTGGATAACCCTCTCCTGACCAAACCTGCCGTCTTGAGCACTTCCATCCCAAGCCCAACAAGCTTGCTTCGGCCCCTCAAATCTACTACCAACAACGTTGAACCTTCTGGTCTGTCCAAAATGGCTGCCGCCAATGACATCTTTGCCAACCCCATCGACACCAGTGCTCCTCCTACCCTGTTCGGCAGGAAAACTGATCATCCAGTTCCTCGACTGGGTGTCTCCAAGTCGGGCCCCATCGAAACCAACAAGTTCTATTCCAATTTTTATCTGAAAGATCAGAGAAGCCCCGTCTTTACTTACCCATATTCACTCACATGGGCGGGTGGATTAGGCCCAGCGGCGAGCTGGGGTATGGCTATCTCTCATGTTGAAGCCAGCCAGCGTGTGTATGGCTCGGTTCAAGCTAACGGCGCCGTGGAATACTACCTCAACCCCAATGGCATTCAATCAATGATCATCTCGGCTAAGGAGCTCGGCAAAGACACCACCTTGACTATGGACTCGCTTGGCCCTCACTACGCAAGGGCTATGCTTAGAAAGGATAGCAAGTCGTCTCCTGCCATCACTTTCCCGCTTGTCCAAGGCAGCATTTTCACTACCGCATACTTTAGCGGCGCTACGCCCTGGATTCAGACCGGCGTTTACTTCAGAAGTATGACTCGAGTGACAAAGGATCCCAAGTCCAACGTGCGCAAGTTCAACTTCCTCCTCGAAGATGGAACCACCTGGCGTCTCTATGCCTACAGGACCAAGGGTGACCCTCTTGACCTTGTAGTTACCAACAACGGTCTTGCTTCCTCATCGAAGCCCTTCTACGGCCACATCCAAATCGCCAAAGACCCCAAGGTCGGCCTGTCAGAGGCGGTGCTCGACAATGGCTGTGGCATCTATGCCACTGGTATGACTATTAGTGGCTCTGCTGTTGGAAACCAAGGCACCTACACTTTTACATGGAGCAAGGCTGGCCATAGTGTGGGACGCCTTTGGATTTTTGCCCTTCCTCACCATGTCAGCTCGTTTGACTCTACAACCAAGAGCGCCATGAGAACATACACCTTACAGACACCCACCAAGGGCATAGCCACGGCAGTTGGCGGAAACACCTGGACTATGATCGAGCCATCCATGCCTGTTAACATGGGGTTCTCTCCCTGGGATCCGGCCAAGGGTAGTCTCGGACTGTCTGCTAACGCGAAGAAAATTATCGCACCTATCGCCCAGTCCGAGGTCTCCCAAGATATGGATGCACAGGCAAACACAGGCTCAGTGTACTTCTCCGGAAAGGTTAGTTGATACACCTATGCTTTGGGTAGGCATGTTCTAACATACTACAGGCGCTGGCCAAATTTGGCTCTATCATTTATGTCATCAACAACATGCTGGGTGACAAAGCTCTTGCGCAGGCCGGCCTTGTCCAACTCAAGAACGCATTCGCCAGATTTGGGTCGAACAAGCAAACGTACCCGCTTGTATATGAATGTGAGTCGTTTTGATTAATCTTGTCTGTCATATAAGCTAATTGAGACGACTAGCTGCCTGGGGTGGAATCGTGTCGTCCGCGTCTTATGTCACAGGAGAGGCGGGATCTGATTTTGGCAACACGTACTACAATGACCACCACTTCCACTACGGATATCACGTCCTCGCAGCCGCTTACATCGGCTCAATGGACAGCAAGTGGCTTGCTGCTAATAAGGCCTACGTTAACTCTCTTGTTCGCGATTATGCGAACCCCAGCAGCAGTGACAAGTACTTCCCTATGTGGCGAAGCTTCGATTGGTACCATGGCCACAGTTGGGCTCATGGTTTGACTCCTTTCGCGGATGGCAAGGACCAAGAATCGAGTTCCGAAGACATGATGTCTATCTATGCTCTGAAGATGTGGGGTACGGTGATTAAGGACACCAACTTGGCCGCAAGGTGAGTCGGACAGGGAACGCTCCCCTAAAATAAGATGAAGACTGACAAGATATACAGGGCCAACCTCCAGCTTGCAATCATGTCCCGGTCCATGCAGTCCTACTACTATTATACCACGAGCAACACGGTTCAGCCTAGCAACTTCATCGGCAACAAGGTGGCGGGTATTCTGTTTGAAAACAAGATCCACCACACGACGTGGTTCAGCGCAGCCATCGAGGCGGTTCAGGGCATTCACATGATCCCTATTCTACCAGTGTCCAACTATGCACGAACTGGAACCTTTGTCCAGCAGGAGTGGGATACCTACTTTAGCAAGGGACGAGTCGACAAGTTCAACAACCTATGGAAAGGCATCATCTACGGCAACTATGCAACTGTTCAGCCAAAGACGGCATGGAGTTTCTTCACTCAGGCGAAGTTTGATCCTATCTGGATCGATGGCGGAGCGTCGAGGACGTGGTATATGGCGTATGCTGCAGGTGAGTGCTACGATTTACGTATCTGCAATTGATCATGGCTAACATTGGTGCTCCAGCTCTGGGTGGTATTTAAAGGATGAAGGCAGTAAAGAGAAGGCTGCGTTAGAATGTGAGATCCGGTGCTAGGACAAGCACCTGTGTATAAAACTTGGGCATAGACTGGATGATACCCTGACGGGAATATTTATTTTGTACATATGAGAGGAAAGAGGAACAGTGGTGTTGGACGATCGTTACGTTAGAGAGAGGATGGAAAGTACAGTTGGATTCCTGACCTCACCAAGACAGACGGGAGGCAGCTACAAGACCTTCGACAAGGCGTGCCAGTAATATTTCATTCGTTACATTCTAGAGTTTTCAAGTTATCAGATTGAGAGATGAAGTGTGCCGAAGTTGAGTAAAGTATTGCGTTGTTGGTTGCTAGGTGTCACTTGAAGACAGAACAAGCATTTCTCAATTAAGCCATAGAACCAACCACGTGCTGACAATGACAACTTCTCCTGACTTAATTGGGGCGCAGCGATGACGACCCTGAGAGATTTGCGCCAGGGTGGGGGATTGAAGATGAGCGCCAAGAAGCAAGGTGTTGTTCCTTGCCGCGGTTGCAACGGGCATTGCTCTGCTGTATCGTGCGTGTGCATGTACGGATGCAAGACTGTTTCAACCGTAAGCCGCGGAGTTGATCTCAGCAGCTCGGCAACGTAGGAGGGGAATTGGACGGTTAGCGAGTCAAAGCAAGTCAACAGCGGAGTTAATTGCGGAGTGAGATCCATAAGCTGATACCCGACATGACGTCCATAATGATGCTACTTTTAGTAAATCCAGAGACTGGAGAAAAAAGCACGAGCTTAAAGTGTCTGCCAAGTTGAAAAAGGGGGTTAAAAATTGTAATGCCAAGAAAAAGGGGAAAGAAAAGCCAGAGAATAACATTTACAGTTAATTGTCTGTTGTAATGGAATAATAAAATTCTCTGTTGCAGATGTTGCTGTAACAGGCATGTCGCAGAATGCGCCCACAGAGGTTTAAGCTTTTTTTGCTTAGCCACCACCAATCTAACCCGCCTTTTGATTCTCCTGCTTTGCGTTAAAGATAATCGGCGCTTTCTGAATGGAGCTTAGGGGGCGCGGCCGAATAATTGAGCGAGAGTGACAAAACAGGACTGCAAGCTGGGAGCTCCCTGTGGGGAGTGGAGAGCTTGGCAGCTATCTAGTGGGTATCTCCCGGCGGTTGCTGGCCAGCTTTTCAGGCTTCTGGTGACAGACAGCCCAATTAGGTCGCCCCCAGCTTCCGCTGGAGTGGGCTGCCGATCAAGCCACTAGCAGACCCATGCTCTACGTCAACCGGTTCCATTTGTTTTTTCCAGGACCAAGCTTCGTGTCTTGTGTTGCACCAACAACCTGAGGAGGCCTCCTTGGTTTTCCCTTTTGCAACAACCACCCATCCCAGTCCAAGCCCATCACCACCAGAGCTCGATTCAAGGCTGTGTCGTGCTGCGATCGATACATTACGCCCGCATTCATTTGCCCACGACTGACTGATCTCTCCTCGTTGAACGGGGTGAAGTACAGACACTGCCTCGTCCTAGCCAAAGGTCCTGCTGCTGCGACTTGGATCGTTCGTCATACGCCGCGTTTCTAGTCTGCTCTTTCGTTTCGTTTCGCTCCTTTGTCTCTGTTCCATCTCGACTCTTTGTGATCGTGTCAGGTCTTGAATAGGAACCATGGTCGGTGAGTAGTTGTTCCATTCAGGCTTTTCTCGTGCGTCCCATCTGTCTCTCCTTGCATCCATCGAGCAGCAACCAGCAAGCAAAGCACTCAAGCTACATCAAAGATTCAATCAAGCCCATCATACTCCATAAATACAAGCTTATATCTATCCATCTACCCCTGGCACTCGGAAAAGATCGTCATCTTCTTTTCTTCGATCCACCTTCCTTCTCATCTCCCTCACTGTCACCACCACCCAAAACCATCCCTGCAGAGCACGAGCAATAAAGTGCCACACACCAGCCAGAACGAGGCAAGGTGCAAAAGGTTAGACTAGCTTCTGGTACAAGCCACTCACGATATCGTATGTGACATTGCTACCTCCAGCATCGCCCTCTGTCAATATCCCCCAACGATTTGTCTTTCTTTCAACCTCACTCCCATACCTTCTATTCCCATTCCTGAGAGCTTCAACACCCAAACGAGATCGCGGTATTGCGCAACAGATTCTCTTGTCGCTCAATAAGGATATTAAGCGAATCTGGTCGTCGAAGAATCGAGTGAGTACCTGGACGACGCGCCAAGGCGTGGCACAAATATGTGGTCCCTTTCAGCTCGAGTGCACTTTGCTTCGAGGTTCCATTCCCAAACTCCCCAGATTTTGTCATCCTCTTCTCCGTTCTGCCCTTGCAAGCGCTGCAACTCTACGTGTGATTCTTTGAAGCTTCAGGCATGATTTTCCCCAGAATATGGCGCAGCATGCAGGGTCTTTGCCGAGAACAAACAAGCTCAAAGCATCCACCCTTCGACATGTCGGAGCCAAGGAATCTAGGCCAGGGCTCAGTCAGCCTTCTATCCGCCTCTCCCGGCTTCATTTGAATGTATACTTACTGCTTGCTGCTTAATTACCCATGCTGCGCTCTTTTCCTGTTGAACTTTCATTACCACTTGTCCTTTAAAGACTCAATTACTGACCATGACGGTGTCTTGATCCACCATCAACAGCCCTTCCATCTTTCAATCTTCAACTCAGACGATCAATGTCGACCAAGCCTGCAAACCATATATCGGCCGGCGAGACCACACCGCTCATCAACGGCGGTGCCTCGTCGGCTCTCCATGACACGCTGGGTAATGGCAATGGCAACGGCCATATCAGCCTCAGCCGAGACTCGAGTACCATGACATTTCTCTTCGACTCGAAGCACACCCCCGGTATCGACAACCAGAACTTTGCCATAAGGAACCTCGCTTATTCTTGGCACATTGCCAAGGTTACGCTGCTTAGCAGTACGTTTACGCTTCTATTCCATACTCATTCGTACATCCGACTGATTTGCGTGTTATAGACTATGTCAACTTCCTCTTGGTTACAGTGCCCCTTGGCATTATTGCTGGCAAGATGGGCTGGAACTCGACTGCTGTCTTTACCATCAACTTCTTCGCCATTATTCCCCTTGCCGCCGTCCTATCTTTTGCGACTGAAGAGATCTCGATGAAGCTTGGTGAGACATTGGGTGGTCTGTTGAATGCCACTTTTGGTAACGCCGTCGAATTGATTGTATGATACCCTAACTCATGTTTTACAATCCGACTAACCACGTACATAGGTCAGCATTGTTGCTCTTCAGCGAGGTGAAATCGAGCTTGTCCAGGCCTCGATGCTTGGCAGCATTCTCTCTAACCTTCTCCTGGTGATGGGAATGTGTTTCCTGTTTGGCGGCATAATCCATCGTGGCGAGTCGGGCAATGGGAGGGAGCAGTGCTTTTCTTCGGCTACTGCCCAGACAACTTGCTCTCTTATGACTCTGTCTTCGGCCTCGCTCGTTATCCCCGCTGCTGTATGTTCGACTGCTCGCAATGATGGAATGTTGACTAACTTGGTGGTAGTTGTATGCTGTTCTCGACCAGAGTGGCTCTGACGAAAAGCGCCAGAGTATTCTCACACTCTCGCGCGGCACAGCCATCATTCTCCTCTTGCTCTACGTCCTTTACCTTGTTTTCCAGCTTCGCACACACAGCAACCTTTTCGATGCCGAGAACCAGAACGAGGAAGACACCGAGCCCGAGGAACCCACGATTGGCGTTGTTGCAGCTCTTGCTGTTCTTATCGTCACTACTGTCCTCGTCACTATTTGCGCCGATTATCTCGTAGACAGCATTGACGATCTCGTTAAGACCTCCGGAATTAGCAGAGCGTTTATCGGATTGATCTTGATCCCCATTGTTGGCAATGCCGCAGAGCATGTGACTGCTGTGGTCGTCGCTCTCCGCGACAAGATGGATCTTGCAATGGGTGTCGCGATTGGTTCTTCGATCCAGATTGCCCTCCTTGTCACTCCTTTCCTTGTCATTGTTGGCTGGATCATCGGCTCTGAGATGACTCTTCACTTCGAGACTTGTAAGTTTGATATGCTCTTTGCTATATGACATGTTGCTCACATACCTGGCAGTCCAAACCGTTGCTTTTGCGGTGTCTGTACTTGTCGTCACCTACACTGTTCAGGATGGCAAGTCCAACTACCTCGAAGGCGCTATGCTTTTGGGTCTTTACGTTATTATCGCACTGGCTTTCTATGCCACTCCTTCTGACGTTATGGACCCTGGCAACTAAAATGCTGGAATAAGTTTGGTGTTTTACTACCCACCAAAATTCATCAATCAAAGCTCGGTGTTTCTGCGCACATTTCCTAATTGAGCAATCTGTGACTTGTATCAACAAGCAGCTCGAGTTGGATGACCAGGATGCCTTCAGCGCTGATGGCATAAACGATACGTTTTCATCACGGTCGAATAATTCGTGCCAATCTTTCATATTTGTATTATTAAGGGGATGCAGTCCTCTGGATAGGACTGGGCATTTGGATGTCCAAGAGACTCCACTAGCCATTGAATGAACCAAAGGGAGGAATGGAGAAGTTCTGCCGCATTCGCGAATTTTCATTGCGTCAAAAGAATGAGAGACAAACATGGTCTCAGCAGTTTAGTATTGGTGCTTTTGCTTTGTGATTTCCTTAGTTTATCGTGGGACTGCAAAGCCGGGGGGGGGGGTATGGAAATGGTTGGCCGAACAGGGACATTTGATTTAGAGTCAATTAATTTTATCAATGGTTTTGAAAAGTGAGACTTGTCATTCCATCACCTACATCAAATTAAACACAAATCGAAGTAAGATGTGTAATATTGAAGCATGAGTGTGTTAAACGAATTAAAGACTGGACGTTGTAGAGGTTTGTTACTAATGAACTCATGATTTTGTTGAATTGAATTGATGAGAAATTGAACCAGAGCACAGAAAACCACACACAACAAGTAATCATTTGGATGGTTGGTCCGTTATACTATTCGGAGTCCATCAACTTCACAAACTGATAGAAGGTCATGTTCGTTGACATATCTTTGTCAATTCAACATGCATGCAAACACCAAGCTGAGTTGTATGCAGATGAAAGGTTGATAAACATGCTTTTGATTCTTAACACGCCGATGTACGCGGCAAGATATATACAATACAGAGAGAACGGTTTCTAAATGGTCGGTTTGGAGATGGGTGCGATAATGCCCTGTTTCATGAGCACGCGAGGCTTGGTGCTGTCCTGGAAAGTCTCCTTGGTCTGCCATTCGGGACCGACGGGCAGACGCAGCGAGCGCTCGTACTGCTGGCGGGACTCGAAGGGGAAAGGAAGCTGGGTGGCGAGATAGCGGTCGTTCTAAGAGTTGTTAGTTAGTATACAGTAACATGGACAGCGTAGTTGGGGCCGGCTGCTCACCTTCTTGATGCGCTTCTCGTTGATCATGACCTTGTCCAGCTTGGCATCCTTGCGGTCCTTTTGCTTGATGCCCTCCACCTTTGTCAGGAAGCGTCCCTGGTGCCGCTTCTTCTCCTTGCTGCTCACGCCGTCGCCTACCCACGAGCCCCAGCCGGGCAGCGTGTTGTCGACCACCTTGTCGTCCTCGTCCTCTGCGATGCGCGCCTTTTCATCCTCGAACTCGCCCACTACGTCCTCGCCCGCAAAGGCGCGAGCGACCATCTCCTGGTCGCGGATCGCCATAGGGAGATGCTGGTCCGTCTCGGACTCGGCGTCTGAAGCCTCGTCGGCGACGTTGGCCTTGCTCTTGGACTTGCTCTTGGACTTGGTCTTGCTGGGGCGCGAGGCGACGATCACGTTGGATGTGAGGTCGAGGTCGCCGATGTTTGCGCTGGACTGCCCCTTCTTCTTCTTGCGGCGAGTCTCGCCACGGGACCAGGCGCCTGTGGTTGTTGAGTCGGTGGGTGCGGAAGAGAGGGAGGTGATGTTGGGAATAGCAGGGTTACTGGCAGCGCCATTAGTTGTTATTATCACATCGCCATCATCATCCTCGTCTGCTGATTTGCGCTTCTTGACCGCCCGAGTCGAAGTTTCGAGAGCCGGCTTGAAAGGCTTCCCGTCTGCAGCACCATATTGTCGACGGCCAACCTCCTCCATCTCCTCATCTCCTGATCCATCGAAGTCCTCTCCGTCCAGCTCTCGTCGGATCTGCTTGATGAGGGCGTCGTTTTCTTCTTTCTTGGCAGCCTCTGCTTTTTGCATAAACTTCAGGCTCATCAAGCCCTTCTGAGGCTCATCCTCCTCCTCTTCAAGGGCTGCCAGCTGCCGGCGCAGAGATGCATCACCGCCGTCAGAGTCGCTATCGGATTCAGAAGACTCATCAGAGCCACCGGCACGACCTTCCTTTCTCCTTCGAAGTTCCTCATCCTTGCGGGCCATCTCAGTCAGACCAGCGCGGAAGTCATCGTCCCATACAGCTCGCTTTGTCTTTGAGCCAATCTTGGCCCACTTGCTATCCTTGTGTCGCTGGCCAACACGCTCGAGCGCACGTCGACGGTCCTGAGCTTCACGCTCTGCTTCAGAATCGATCTCACCAGCCTCCTCCATGGCCTCCTTTGCCGCCATGTCATCGCGCTCACGCTGCTTTCTGTGCACACGGTGGTACGCCTTGCTCTTGATCTTCTTGATGCGCTTTGCCCGCTTGGCCTCTCGGGAGTTGAGCTCACGCTCCATACGCTTACGGGCCAGCACCTCCTTGCGCGTGAGCTCGTTGCCCTCTTCGTCGTATTCCTTCTCCTTGGGCTTCTGAGGCTTTTCCATGGTCAGACCGCTCTGGTCCATGATGGACATGATGGCAGACTCGAGCTCGTTGCTCGGGTTCGAGGTGGTCAGAGGCCTTATCTCGTTGGTATCGAGACCAGCAGTCGCCGAGTTCTGTGGCAGGGGGAACATGAGATGCTCTGCTCTTCGGTTCTGCGTGACTGTATCCTTCCATCGGTTGAGTGTTTCGATGGTCTTCTCATAAGCTGCACTTCGGTCTAAGCGATCCTGTTGTCTCCTTGCCAGAGGCACGTCGAGCTTCTTGGAAGCACCAGGTCGCTTTTCCTTCTCTTCCTTGTTCATAAGCTTCATAGACTTCTTCACATTGGCGTCGTTGATACCCGTCAACCCTAGATCGCTCAGGCTAATCTTTGGCTTGGACTTGGACTTGTCATCCTTTTCATCTTCTTGGCCTCCATATCCTTTGATGAGACCCTGGAGGGCTTCTAGCTTCTCTGGGCTCACATCCTCGTCCTCTTCGTCGCTGTCGTCATCTCCATCGTCGTCTTCTTCCGATTCATCAGATGCGTCGTCGTCAGACTCTGAGGATCCGGACTGATCCTTTTGTTCGGGTTCGTCGTCCGATTCTTCGAACTGGTCTAGAGCAGTTGCTAAATCGATCGCGTCCGCGCCAAGAGTTTCACCCTCGTCGTCTTGAGAATCATCCTCTGAATCGTCATCCTTTTCAATGTTAGCTAGAGAACAGCCACCCTAAGTCAAAATAGACCTACTTCGCGCTGCGTCGACTTGCTGCCACGGAATGTGTACCCTTCGTATTTGTCGTCATCACTGTCTCCAAACGCATTGTCGCTCTCAATTTCAGAGTCCTCGTCGTCTTCTCGCAGACCTCCCAGACGCCATTCGTTTCCCTCGCTATCGCTTCCGTAATCGGCATCATCACCCGCAGATCGACTAGGCCTCTTGACCTTCTTCCTCTGTGGTTCCTCTTCCTCCTCTTCCTCGTCGTCTTCATCGTCGTCCCGGCCATGCTTTCTTTCGATCTCGGCATCCAACTCCCTTACTCGGGGCGTTCTTTTCTGTCTCGGCGCAAAGTTCTCCTGTGCGATACCAAATGCATCGAGCGCATTCTTCTGCGACCTCGCCTTGGACTTTTTGTTGCCGGCCTTGGCTTTGGGGGCCGCCGTGAGAGGCCTGCCGTGAGCCTGTCGTCCGCCCATGGTGATTCTCGAGGGCTAACTTCCGAAATGTCGAGAATGAGGGGGATTCGAAAGTCCGGCTTGCGACGTGAGGTGTTGGAGTGGCGTCTACACACAGCTTTCTGAGTGAGCATCCATCCAAGACTTTTTTCCAACTTTTCTGCCGGGTAAAAAGTTTGGCGGTGAAGAGACTCGACCCTTGGTGGGTCCGTAGGGGGCAGAAAAGATGAACTGAGCTACCTGAGGTAGTTTAATCTTTGTACATTGAGCAAGTAACTCAACTGTTCATGATATTAGCTATTAAGGAGCTACAATATAATTCCGTATGGGGTCGGGCTTGTACAAGTTCAAGTGTTTCTCTTCTAAGTTTTACCTAGCTTCAAATCCTTTGTA
The DNA here is from genome assembly GCA_013623665.1 of Fusarium sublunatum. Taxonomy (NCBI): domain Eukaryota; kingdom Fungi; phylum Ascomycota; class Sordariomycetes; order Hypocreales; family Nectriaceae; genus Fusarium; species Fusarium sublunatum. The sequence goes on from JABFFF010000022.1 coordinate 49,579, forward strand.
TGGTAAAGATGAATATCTTTTTTGTCCCCCCATCTGGCGGGGCATCCATGGCGTGCCAGATAAGCCTATCAGCGACGTCTTAAATTGCTGATTCTAGTGGGGTTTCCCACTGAAAGCGCAGGGGCCGGGCCTGGAGCAGCACCGAACACCGAGGCCATCATGACCATTATCTCTTGTCGTATGACTTCTTGAAGTGAACCACTTCTTCTCTTTCTTCTTCTCCTACCGATCCCATTCTCCTCTGTTCACCATCTGAACACTGGCTTCAATAATGGCGTCTTCCTTTGCTCCGGGCTTCCGGAGGTTACTCCTCCAGGCCTCAGCGGGACCCTCAAAGTTCTTTGTCTGCAACCAGTGTCTTCGAAGTGCTCCCCGGAGCATGCCCTTGCAAGTTCTCAACGCTGTGCGGTCCCGTTCCTACGCCACTGCGGTCACCAACAAGCCCGTGGGCACTATCGTCGAGAACGTCTCTTCTACGCGCGCCGCTCCGTCCGTCTCCCAAGCAGCTAAGAAGGCATGGCCCGAGTCCAATCCCAAGGGCGTCGGCTTGTGGCTCATTGGCAGCGCTGTTAGTGTCTTTGGAATTGTCGTCTTTGGTGGCCTGACAAGATTGACCGAGTCTGGGTATGTTTCGTGCGCTCTGTTTCGCCAATTGGCGTGTATGGCTAATATCATGGTAGCCTGAGTATCACTGAATGGAAACCCGTCACTGGATCGCTTCCTCCCATGTCCAAAGAGGACTGGGAGTCCGAGTTCGAAAAGTACCGCGCCTCGCCTGAATTCAAGCTTCTCAACCCGCACATGAACCTCGAGGAATTCAAGAAAATCTACTTCATGGAGTGGTTCCACCGCGTCTGGGGTCGGTTCATTGGCCTCACCTTTGTCATTCCTACCGTCTATCTCGTCGCTCGCCGCAAAGTCACACCCAAGATGGCCTTGAATCTCTTTGGAATTTCTGCTTTGATCGGTTTCCAGGGAATCATCGGCTGGTGGATGGTCAAGTCTGGTCTTAAGGATGATCTGTTCGCCCCTGGCTCTCACCCTCGTGTCTCCCAGTACCGTCTCACCACTCACCTGGCCACCGCTTTCGTTTGCTACTCCTGGATGCTTGTCTCTGGTCTTGCCGTTCTGCGCACTCGACGTTGGCTCCTCAACCCTGAGGCTGCTATGAAGCAGATTAATGACATAAGCCAGCCTGGTCTTCGCACATTCCGCCGCTTCGTCTTTGCCCTCGCCGCCCTGACCTTTACTACCGCCATGTCTGGTGGTCTTGTTGCTGGTCTCGACGCTGGTCTGATCTACAACGAGTTCCCCAAGATGGGTCTTGGCCTGTTCCCTCCCAAGAACGAGCTCTGGGATAAGTTCTACTCGCGCAAGGAGGACCACTCTGACCTCTGGTGGCGCAACATGCTTGAGAACCCCAGCACTGTCCAGATGAACCACCGCATCCTCGCTGTTTCTACCTTCTGCGCCATCCTATCTCTCTTCGTTTACGCCCGAACCAGGCGTGTCAAGGCTATCCTCCCACGCAACGTCAAGGTCGGTGCTAACGGCCTCTTCCACGTCGTATCACTCCAGGTCGCCCTCGGTATCAGCACACTCATCTACATGGTCCCCATCTCCCTCGCCGCGGCCCATCAGGCTGGTGCCTTGGGTGTCTTGACCATGGCGCTTGTCCTAGCTCACAGGCTGCATGTTCCCAAGCCCACCCTTCGTCTGCTTGAGCGACGGCTGAAGCAGGCTGCTAAATAAGCGACACGATGACGCTGTTGTAGCAAAAGTACGCATGTAATACTAAGTCAAATGTACAATATCATCAATAGATAGAGAAAGGGGAGCTAGTTCGAGCTAGTCAAACGACATAAGATGAGCATCTTGGATAAACTCGACTCTAGAAAGCATTTGTTATCAAGCCTTATAACGGCAATTCAATTTTTAGTTCTATTTCCATCAGACCGAATCTGTTAAGTCTTGCATCGTAGTCTCAGCGTTAAATCATACTTTCGAATTCTTCACATAGAACCAGCCCATTTCATTTTCCATTTTTATTTGTGAGCTGTCATTCAGTTAGCAGTTAAGCTCAGACTTGATGTTACTGTTGGACTCACCAATGCCCTCCTCGGGAAGGGGCTCAATACCAACTACCTCAGCAGCCAACTGCTTGTCCTTCTTCTGCTCCAGCTTCTCGTCCTTCATGAAGGGGAAAGCAAGGACCTCACGGATGGTGTAGTTGTCAGTCAGGAACATGACCATTCGGTCGATACCCATACCCCAACCACCGGTAGGAGGCAGACCGTACTCGAGCGAGGTACAGAAGTTCTCATCAATGAGCTGGGCCTCGTCATCACCTTGGTCCTTCTGACGAGCCTGCTCCTCGAAGCGCAGGCGCTGGTCGAAGGGGTCGTTCAACTCGGTGTAGGCGTTGGCAATCTCCTTCTTGCACACGAAAGCCTCGAATCGCTCACACAGACCCGGAATCTCACGATGGTACTTGGCCAGAGGGCTCATGACCTGAGGGTGGCCAGTGATGAAGGAGGGGTTGACACACTTCTCCTCGATAAACTCGCCGACCAGCTTGTCAATCATGCGGGCGTTGGTCAAAGGAGGTGTGCACTCCAAGTTCATCTTCTTGAGGACTCGCTTGAGGAAGTCGTTGGTCTCTTGAGTGTGGAGCTGGTCACCAGGAGGGAACTTCTCGCCGGTGGCCTCCTCCAGCGTGGGAATCATCTCGTATCGGGGCCAGGGCTTCTCCCAGTTAACCTCGTACTCCTCGCCGCTCTGGGTATGGAATTTGGTCTTGTAGCCACCGGTCAGGTACTTGACGAGACCAGAGACCATGTCTTCAGTGGTGTTCATCAGGTCGTTGACATCAGCGTAGGCCTCGTAGAACTCAATGGTGGTGAATTCAGGGTTGTGGGTGAGATCAGCACCCTCGTTTCGGAACTGACGTCCAATCTCATACACGCGGTTCAGGCCACCAACAACGAGCATCTTGAGGTACAACTCAGGGGCAACACGCATGAACATCTGCATATCGTACTCGTTGTGGTGAGTGGTGAAAGGCTTAGCGGTAGCACCGCCAGCAATCTGGTTCATCATGGGAGTCTCAACCTCGACAAAGTCGCGCTCGTCAAAGTATCGGCGAATCCAGGTGATCATCTTGGATCGAGTGACAAAGACGCTGCGCGACTTCTCGTTGCAGATGAGATCGAGGTATCGCTTGCGGTATCGCTGCTCAAGATCCTTGAAGCCGTAGTGGTCGTCAGGGAGGGCGTGGAGGCAAGGAGTCAGGAGGATGATTTCAGTCGCAAAGATGGACAACTCACCCTCCTCACCCTTCTCAATCTTGGTCTTGGGGGCAGTTCTAGACTGGTATTAGTACTCATTTCCCATTCTGGTGCGATCAATAAACCAACCTGCCGGGGTATCCAATAATACCGATGATATCACCTCGGCGAAGGTGCTCATGCTGAGCATCGAAAGCGGGAGCTCCCTCCCTCACCTCCTGAGCTTGGCACATGATCTGGACCTTGACACCCTCAGTTCGGACATCATAGAACAGGAGCTTGGAGCCCGATGCTCGCTTTCCGTGGACTCGGGCACCAATCTGGATGATCTTGTCCTTGGCATGCTCGCCAGACTTGAGGTGGCCAAACTCCTCAGCAAAGTTTCGCAGGTCGTAGGTGACATTGAACTTGTGAGGGTAGGGGTTGGGGCTCTTGGTTTCGCGGAGCTTGTTGATGTTCCTTGATCGAATCTCGAAGTACTGGTTGGGGGTAAGGTCCTTCTCAGCGGCCTCAGCACCGCCAGCAGCAGCCTTCTTGGGAGCGGGAGCAGGGCCACGCTCGGCAGCCTTCTTCTTCTTTTCCTCCTCCTTCTGACGGGCCTTCTGGCGCTTCTTGAGCTCCGTCTTGGAGACCTTTTCGCCCGTTACCTCATCGAGGTGCAGGTTGGTGACCTGCTCGGTTGGGGGGGCAGCGGCATCAGCCATGATTTCGTCTCGCTTGGCTCAATGGGAAAATTCGAATGGCAAGATGTTCGTAGCAGGTATCGAGTCCTAATCCGAATCTTTGCTTCCGTCGAAATGAGTCAGGCTGCGAGGTTGTGAATCGGTGGAACAGTCAGGGCATTGGAGGGGCAGAAGAATTGGTTCGGGCGCCACAATCGCGGGGTAAATTTTTATTCAGGCCGTCAACCAAGTGACTCAGCCACGACATGGGGCTTGAAGTCGATCTTTTGAGCGTGAGCTGAATATGGAAACATATCACAAGGCAATCAAGAAAGTTATTAAGCTCAATACTGGTCATATTAAATACTCGTGAGCAAGACAGCCCTCGCTCTGAATCTTTCATCATTACATATATGTTCTGGGTGAATCTACCAAGGTATATCAAACTGTGCCACGCTTAACCTCGACTGTCGGGGACATGACTTTTCTCTATTCCAGAAACATGGGATCCCCTCGCATCCCTTGCATGGCCATGGCCATATCGCCATGCATAGTTCCATTTTGCATCGCCATATTCATGTTGGGCATAGATCGAGTCATATTAATGGTCCCTCGGCCCACAGGACTTCCTGTCCCGTTTGGCATCATAAATTGTGTACCACGCTGCTGCTGCTGCTGCATGGGCCCTCTTGTGCGTGGCACTTCAAGTGTAGCTTGCTGTTGAACTGACGGCTGAGGCTTGATCGGAGAGGCGTTTACCATGGCGAAACTATCATCATCGTCCATTTCTGCGTCAGCATCTTGGTCACTAGTCTCTGCGATGGATGGCGGGCCAGTCGTAGAAGTCGACGTAGTAGCATGCTCGCTAAGCGCTCCGTTGACGCTTGTGGTTGAGGGACGTTTGGCAAGTTGTGGCCGTTGCGGTTGATGTTGTTGGACTTGGAATTGCGGCTGGGACGGCGTCTGCATCTGTGGCGTAGGAGCTTGAGGACCATTGACAACAGCGCCCCCGGAGGCTAGATTGGCCTGATCCAACGATCTCTGTGCATTCATTCCGGATGCGTTGGCTCTCGAAGAAGCAATGACGCTCTTCCAACGCTCAATGGACCGCGATACAAGTTGCCCAAGGTCAACTTGACCGTCATCAAGAAAGAGTCCTACATTCCTCCCACCCTTTACAGCCTGCTCGTAAGAAAGGGCAAGGAGCTCCCTTTCAATTGGAATTGTGACGGGTGCGGCAAGTCTAAACTCCTTTGGCTGTTGGAGCTTGTTCAGCTGCTCAATCTGGGACTTGAGGTTGGCATTCTCTTGCTTAAGTCTGTGCTGCTGATCCTTCATCTTCTGGGCCTCTTTGTGTTTTCTTCCTACACCACGAGCCAATTCCAAAATCCAAAGCTCTTGCCGTCGTTGAACGGGCAATGACTCCCACACTGTGTATGCAGATCGCAGGTGCTCGTCGACTTGACCTTCGAGCTGTTCGGCGGTCGTTTCAGCCTTGCGGGCCGATTCTCGAGCGTTTCGGAAGTTACCAGCAGAAGAAGGATACGTGAACTCTTCCGTGGTCATAGTAGTGGTAGAAGCACAAGCCGCTTTCCAAGCTCGGAATTCTTCTGTGAAGTAAGCTTGCAAAGCCTCGAACTCGCGATGTCCGGGTGACTGGACGGACCAGGATGTTGATGTGGGATGTTGCGTGGATGAGAAGAGAGTCGGGGGAGGCTGGAGGCATTGAAGAGTCAAGGCAGGAAAGTCGAGGGATAGAGGATCGAAGTCGAATGGCATTGAGTTGTTATCAAGCTGCACCCTACCGTCAAGTTAGCATGGATGAAAGCGAGCTACCAGACTGGTAAAGCTACATACTTGGCTGCTCTCCAAGAGCTAAGGAGCTCCCGTAATGCCAGCTCCGCAGCACGGGCTGTGTCCATAGCATCTGAAAGCCTCTGCTTGATGTCGAATTGAGCCTTTTGAATGGCTTGCTTGCTCACAGTACGCTGCATACCAGGGCGTTTCGGTGGCTCGGGTGCGGCGTCTCCCTCCCCACTACCTCGTTTTGGAATATCGTTCATGACACCGGTTGCCTCCCAAGTTGGCTGAAAAGGACCAGAAAATTTCATGGTCGAGTCAACGACCAGTTGATTGTCGTTGGGAATCGCAGGCGATTGGAAGCCATCGTTTTCGGGCAGTGGTGTGTCCTTCTTGACAGGTCCTTTGGGGGTTCCCACTGGAGTTGAAGCTTCACGCCTCCCACCAAGCGAGCCTCGAGGCTGTCGTCTTGTAATACCACCACGCAGTTTTCTGATGGCATCAACATCATGAATACCATCTGCAGGTTTGGGGTTCTTCTCCTTGATGTACAGATCGAGATGGCGACCGAGCGAGGAGGAGGTAAAGGCTTGGCCGCAATAGGGGCAGTTTTTGTCTTTAGGGGCGCCAGCTTTTGGGGTTCCCGAGTCGGCGGCTTGGGACGTTGAATCAGGCATGGTGAAGGAGTTAAAAGTGGCCAAATACGAGGAAACTCAGAAAATTTTGGTAGAAATTCGGGAGAGGGGAATAAAAGAGCGTGGTAAAAAAAAAATGAGGCCTCGACAACTACAATAGTGTAAAAGGTGACTGCGGCTCCAGTTGGGGAGCAGTACAGACGTTAATCATAGGTAAAAAGCGAGCGAAGATCGAAGAGAAATAACGAGCGTATTGGGGTCGAGACCTCCAGGTTGGAAGGGGGTGAGCTTGCAAGTCGGGACTAGATACTAAGGTAGTAGTTGGGGCATGAGATTGAAAGGAAGAGAGCCTAAGCAGAAGTAGAGAGAGGAAAAAGAGAAGAGAAAGAGAGGCTCGAGATGGATAACAGAGAAGGTGGTTAGAAGTGATAATCCGACGGGAGACTAAAGGGGAAGCCAGCTAGCTGTCTTAGCATCGCTGGGTTTAATTGTTGTCTGCCAGTTTTTCCCCCCTCTCCATTTTAAAATAAAGCCTCCTCCTCTATTCAGGGGCGGGATCCAACCAAAGATTGGACCCTCAGGTCCTAGACCCCCAGATTGGCGCCGCTAGCACCAACGGAACCCCTGACACTTAGTGGCCGTCCCGCCGTCTTGATGTCTCTCCCGCTGCTCGCTTAGCGCTGATCGGGCTGTTCTAAGTCGGGAACTGTTGTTGTGCTCCTGGTCTGATAGGACCATTGGCGTCTAAAGTTGCAGATTCAGTGGAGGGATCTTGGATGATGATATAATTAGGCTGTCATTCTTGGTAGGCGACAAGGAATTGTTTGCGCTCTTGATGTTATAGAGTTTGGGTAAAAGTGATGGACGGTCGGCATTTGTGTTGATCGCCCGGCTTAGGGTCACTAAAAGGGGAGATATCTCGATGCAGGACATTGAGTTACAAACACGCAATGTACTAAACTATTGAAATAGCTTCCTAAGTAGGCAATATGAATTCAAATGTTATCGATGAAGCTTATTCTTTGCTATTTCCAAGGCAATTGGGAAATACCAATTACTATACACATTGCAATGCTATGCTCAGAATTTCAGCCGCATTAGACCCATGGATGTCTTTGAATTGGCCCTGTTGATTGGGCTGGACTGTACTTACTTTCAACTACCAATACAACAAGCACACAAAGCAACAAACTTCTTGAACGTCTTTACGGTTTCTCCGCGTCAACAAGTTTGACATTGACTCATGGCGCACCCATCATTAACCAAGTCCCATTGATTGAATGCCTGCTAGGTACTCAATGATGGCGCCTCAATCCTGCATATCATAATAGAGCAGGCTCAGTTCTTTGCTTTTAGTGCAAACCCCTGAACATCAAATAAAGTAAGTCGGCCTTGGCAATCATACACAGGCATAAAGATGGTTACAAATAGCTCGATAACATACGCAACCAGCTCGACATCAACATGCAGTCTCAGGCAGGCTGCAATTGAGATCCAATGGCATGGACTGGCATCGGCAGTCTTGCAGCACTAGACGCCCGGACCGGAGAGGATTGGCCTCAAGCATATGGCATGGGTGGCACCGACCACGGGGTTGTTCTCACGCATTGGATCCTTGTCCGAGACATAAGACGGTGAGCTTCTGCATACCCCTTAACCACCGCAGCACAAAGGGCCACTCGACGCCGCATTTGCTTAATTACATTCTGCAGCGGCTGGTTCAGCAAACTAAGCTTGCTTTTCCAGACATGCCTTCCAGATGACACGGAAGCCCTATCCGTACTCCCGCTCCCTGTTTTCTCCTTCATCTTGCATGCCATTTGTCCGCTTCAAACAAGGTCCTGCCTGGTTCCTCGGGGTATTTGTTCCACATTAAGCAGTTGGAAGGTAGTATAAGGAGCAGAAGTCCGGCTCTCCTAGGGTGTTGGCAGGTAGCTCGGCGATAAACTTTCATCAACTCTATTACCCCTGAATAGATCCGCAACAGGCGCTTGTCATAGGGCGAGAATACGACAACTAACTAGACAACTAACTAGACATGCGAACTTCAAACAATAGCCGCCGGTTGGAAGCACAATTTTGTTATTGCTAGCAGCTAGCGAGTCGAGTTTGCGTTTACGACAATCCCACGAGGTAAACGAACTACGGATACGTCGTAATTATTACTTTACGTTGGTCTAGGTTTACATGCAGCATCCCCTTAATAAGAGTGTTTTCATCAGGCCCTGCAAAATTTTGCTTTTTCCAAATATCCAGAATCTAAAAAAGTCCTTTCCAACACCTTTTCCCGTTTATCTCCAGGGGCCGAGATGACATCAAAAGCAGCGAACCGGAAGCTAGACTGAACAAAGACAAACGGTGCTGTTAACAGGAGCAAAGAAGCCTGGAAACAGCGAGGAAACGACGGAAGCATACAGTCGATTCTTAAATTATCTTATTTGTGCTAAGTCATTTTTAAAAAACGGAGAAGAATTGCCGATTTGATGTTTGCGAAAGTTGATACTACATATTGAGCTTGTCGCTGTTGCTGAAGGCCACGTGCTGCGCCACATCCTCAGTTCGAGCCACAGCCCAGCCTCTTCCCGAAGCTCCCAAAGCGGGCAACAGCTCTTTCCCAACGCGCCTCGCCTCCACTTATCGTTGTTTCTTTTCGGAATTGAAGACATCTTGCTGCTCGCCTGAACATCTTGATTCAACACCACACAAATTCTATCGCCTTAATTCAGTTACCTAGACCACCCCCGGCGACCATTGTTTTCTAATATGCCTCCAGGTATGTTTAGTTTCTTACATACCGTTTTGGACTTGCTACCATCAACATCTGTCGCACGCGACGAATCGTGGGCGCATTGCGATTGCGTCAAGCACAACCGCGCGAAATACCACTACACTCCGTCGCAATTGGTCACTCACAGTTGCTGATGTCACGCAGCTCTTAGTGACGAGGAATCCGATGTCGGCGAGTTCACGACACCTCCGCGCACGAGCCGCAACAAGTCCGCCTCAGTTGGCGCTACGTCTGATCGAATTCAAAACGATGTGAAACCTGAGGAGGACTTCGATGAAGATGGTGATGAGGATGAGGAGGATCTTGACGAGGATGAGTAAGACGCTTGCGAGTCATCCGAAGAAGCAATGTTGACGCGTAACAGGTTCGTTGTGGAAGCCATCAAGAAGCACTTGATCGATGACGACGTAAGCGAAATATGTGCCGATTCGACTTGGAAATACTGACTGCGGTCTCAGGGAACTCTCAAGTTCCAGGTTAAGTGGGAAGGCTACGAGTCTAAAAAGGACTTGACGTGGGAGCCGGAGGAGAACCTCAAGTAAGTGGTATGTCGCTTTGTAGTTCTCGATGCGTCAACTGACGGGTTTCCTGTAGAGAAACCGCTCAAGAGATTCTCGATCAATATTTCGCCAAGGTTGGTGGTCGGGAGAAGATTTTTGAGGAGACGGAAACGGCGGCCAAGACCAAGAAGCGCCGACGAGCACCCAACGGCACGCCCAGCACTACCTCGACTGCAAAGCGATCCCGCCGCGACGCAGCGCATCCCGCCAGTTCGACACCTCCCGCAACAGCGAAGAAGTGGAGCCCCCCAGCAGGATCATGGGAAGACGAGATCCAGACAATTGATGCTTGTGAAGACGAGGGCAGCGGCAAGCTCGTTGTGTACCTGATCTGGAAGAACGGCCACAAGACCAAGCATGACGTTGATATTATTTACAAGAAGTGCCCGCAGAAGGTGAGTGGACCAGGAAACTGGACGTGGCATCTGTTAACATGACGGGACCAGATGCTTCGCTTCTATGAGCGCCATGTCAAGATCATTAGAGACGAGAACAAGGCTCTTGTTGATGGAGCTGAGGCTTAAGGATATGGTGAATTGTTCAAGGTCTGGGTCTGGGGTGGCAAGAAGGCCAGCCTATAGTTGATTCTGCGTTAACCTTGACTGGGACGGCGTTTTTGGCGATGACCACTCAATCACGGCGTGTTGCTCGTGCTTTTATGTTGATTTTTACCATGCAGACACACGGAATGGGAACGGAATATTGCTCATATGGGAAGACGATGCTCATCGAAGACGTTACTGGGAACATGGTGAGCATGAAGGGTGCAACATGTGTATACTCGGTATTTGTGCAGAAGAGAATTTAACAAGTTAAACCTAATTACTACGAGTGAAACAGGTGCCTTGAAATTAATTGCTCTCTGCCGATCTGAGACCTGACGCGACTCGACGCGACTATCTCCAAAGAAGATGAGGTGACGTTTTCTGCGAGGCTGGGAGGAAAAAAGACATCTCCCAGCGTGTTAGAGACCCCTGGCAGCCCCCACAACGAGACCCTTGTATGCCCTTATACGACGGCTAGGACGGGCGCGCCTGAAGCCCAGCCTTGCGATTTACCGCGTCGGGTCGAGAAAAAGACGGTGGCGGGGCAACGACTTATAACTGAGCGGCTGGCCATTAATTGAACGAGAGCGCATTCCAGTTCCTGAATCATTTTTAGCAAATCTGACGGTTTATTCTCTTGCAACTGAGAGATAAACTCGAATCCATAATTGCATCTATTACGGCTTTCATCTTTACGATTTCACGACACAATCAATACAACACAACTTGTACTGAATCACGACTTGTCTGATTGGTTGACTAAAGTTGCACTACACCACCATCTTTCTCAGCTTCTCTCCTCTTCTCAACTCAACTCAACTTAACTCAGTGTTATTCTTGACTTGTATGTCGGATCTTACAGTCTGGCTTGTGAATATTCAACTGACTGTGTTTCAGAGTGAGACACATTGCTATCTAAGCACCAACACTATCTATCGTTCTTGTCTACAACCTTAGACACTCGCTCAATAGACACTCAATCACCACACTCAACTATCTCTACCCAACACTTGCTCTCACACAACATCTTCATCCAGCCGCCAACATGAAGAGAAACGACGTCATCGCCATCATCATCATCATCCTCTTCATCATCCTCGCAGCAGTGTCATTCGGCATCTGGAAGCTTGTCTCAATGGCAAAGAACCACATGAGCGCCACAGGCAGCGGCATATCAAGCAGCACTTCCAGCCGTGATATCGACGGCTGATGCAAAGACGCAATGGGCTCTTTAGGCTCTGATCGAGCCTCTTTTTTTCGATACCCCTTTTGAGCGCAGATCTGTGCTTGTCGTTGCTTTCTTGTCTATGTTTTTATATGCAGCGCTTCTCTTTGGTGAATATTTGTTTACTTTTTCTTTTGTGCGACACAAAATCACGAGTGGGATATGGGTTGGTAATTGGATGATGAATCACTCATGTATTCGGGTCACGGCGCAAAATCACGGCGACATGTTTTTGAGATGCATGGTTTATGAGCTACGGGGTATACATGGGCAAATGCGATCAGGATAATGGAAGATAGACTGCTTTGATGCGACTTAGATGTCAAATATGGCAAGGTAGACGCCGGAAGGCTTGTATATGAGAACAGAACGTAACGTCGCTTGCAACGACCCTTGATACGTCTGTCCATCTTGCCACCGCGTACGACGTACATCATGTCTGTGAATCTAGACTGGCGACATGAACTGCAAGCAACTGTGAATAAGTAGAAGGCGATTTTTGTCACTTATTCAGACAAGTATCCTGGTAGAGTCCTGTCCGTGACAATGTCAGTGTCACTGGCATACATATATCTCCGCAACAACCAACAACTCACTTCTCTATACCTCATCAGCACCCATCTTCAAGACACTTGAAGAAACTCTTCTAATAAAGCGTCCATTACCTTTAACTTCTATTCTCCTCGCCAACCGTTACCATGGGAAAACTCAATCTTTCTCTAACTTCTCTCACCACTCAAGCTTCCAAGCTTGACATCGATGGCCGTGATAGCGGAAAGGATTTGGGCGGTATTTCACGCTACAACAGGTATCCCTTTACTCGTTTTATCGCCGACGAGAACCAACCCGACGTAATCGAAAAGACCAGCCCTGAGTACCGCAAGCGCGTCGAAAGGGTTCTCAGCGCCCTCGAGGAGTCCCGCAACAAGACCTACGCCGAGTATCTCGTCCGCAAGTCAGAATTCATTGCAAAGACTGAAGAAGCTGAGCAAAAGGAGTGGAATGCCTTTGTTCTTAACCCTGCCCAGGCCCATGCTGAACACAACGGCTTGAAGCTCGAGGGTTTCGACCGCATCTACCACCATGTGCACATCGCCCAGGGTATTTTCCCCACTCCTGGCGAGGTATTGGCGGACCTTCGACATGAGCTGTACATGATTGACAGGTATATCGCACTTGGTCAGCGTGAGTTGGCTCGGCTGAACAAGTCGGATTCGTTCATTCGGATGCGCAACGAGTGGGCTAAGTGTATGGAAAAGGAGGTGGACAGTGAGTCTGTTGATACGTATTTTGAGAAGGGTTCTCGCTGCCCTTCCTGCTGTTCCAGCAACACCATCCATGATTAAAGTTCCTAGATAGCATAGCATACGACATGCCGTTATTTTAGCTTAGTTTCTTTCCAGTTGTTGATAGCTGTCTAGGGAAAACCCGCTTTGTGTTTAGTTCCAGAAACAGAAGTCAGTGACATTTGGTCATTCACCCCAAAATGTACACTTGTTTCGTTGAGTCTGTTCCTTGAACCAAAGCCTGCCTTCCTAGACAGATAGATAGTTACTTGCTCCTAATTGGATCGATATGCTAAAAATAGGCTCAAAGAGGCAACCATCACATGTCAGTTGAATTCATGAAACTGGGCAAGATTCATATCTTCAATCTCATCTATAACGGTCATGAGTAATCTTTTTCAAATAATCGTTGAGGCATTTAACTACCTCAAGCTCCATAGTTTCACTCTCCAAAGACGAATAATTACTAGTCACAAACATGCCTTTTAATAGCACAAGGCATCACGCAGCAATAGTACGAAACCAGATCATATAACCCAAATCGTGTTTGATTTCCCGGTAGCCGACTGGCGGCAATCTATCCATCTCTATACAAGCAGGAATTTGGTTCAACCCATGTGCCTTCCTGCTTTGCAGCTCAATATATTCAACATAATTTTAAAGAAAACTCAGTCCAAGGCACTCCGCGAACGCAGATGCTGTCTTTACTTGCGAGCAAAGGGAGTAGGTGTAGGGACAACAACCGGAGTGGTGGGAGTAGGAGTGAAGGTGGGAACAGCAGGAGGAGGAGGAGTAGGAACCACGGGGGGAGGAGTAGGGACAACAGGGGGAGCATCAGGGACAGCAGGAGGGGCATCAGGGACAGCAGGTTGAGTAGGGGCTGCTGTGACTAGTTAGCAAGATGATTCTATATAACAGCATCATGATAATGTGACTTACCTCCGCCTTGGCCGCCGGCGGTAGGGTTGGGCCACCAGCCTCCAGGTCCTCCATGGTGTCCTCCACGACCTCCGTGTCCGTGGTGGTGACCGTGGCCCCAGGGCGCAGTGCCGTTCGTCCAGTGAGGGACGAACCCGGGGCTAGGGCCCTCTATTGAGAAAAGGTTAGGACTTGATCAATGCTTCATGGGAGTAGGTTTTTACTCACGGGGAAAGGGAGCAGCCATGGCAAGGGGAGCCGCAGCGGCGAGGATAAAGGCAACGACACCGGTCTTCATGTTGACGGTCGGTTATGGAATATCCGGTAGAGACAGAAAGTTGATTTTGCTCGAGGATACGAGAGTAGGATTGTCTTTGGGTCTTTATAACGAAAGAGACCAGCTCAGACAAACAACACAGCAAGGATAAGAGATAGTAATGGGTCACAGACCGAAAGAACAAGAAAAGAGACAAGACAAGGAAGTCGTTGTTGAGAATGGATAGAGAATGGAGTACTGCGAGAATGCATTGCTACGAGAACGAGGCGGTCATATATACATGTTATCGCTTCGCCCTGTCGGTGGTTCCGCTCCGTGAAAATCGTTACCGTGCTAGAAGAAAACTCCGTTCAGGTATGCCGACCCTAGTGGTTAACGGGCAAAATAGAAGAAAAAAGCAAGAAGCCATGACTACGACGCTCTCCCCACATTGTGCTGCTGTGAGCAGTGGTAGGCCCGAGGTTGCGGATAGCGCAAGCACTAGAGTATCGTCTTGATGAAACATGCAGGGGGTGGATATTCGGGAAAAGCTTGTCTGGTCTTGACTTGGATGTTTCCTTGCTAAAAGCTTGGCTGAGGATGGTTGGTTATGAGAATTTTACTGGTGGACTAATAGATAAACATATTGTGATCTTCTATTGAGGGTAGAGTGTCAGTCACAACTGCTGATCAATCTTGAATATTTCATATAATCTATATTACTGATTTATATTGATCTATTTGAGTTTGCTGTCAAAATAAATTGACTTCACCTGTCATCATCCCCGAGCCACCAAAAATAAATCAACAATTGTCTGATCTATATTACAGCCTTGGACCGACGACGCGTAAGTTCAACCACGCGGCAGGGAAACGAAACAATCCCTACTTATTACGGCTCAGCCAAACACAAGCCACAAAGTTGACATGCCCCGAAACCCCCGCTGCCACTTCCTTGACAGCAGCCGTTTCAAACTTGGCTCCCCTTTCTCCACCACCCACCGGCGATCTCCTGAGTAGGTACGGAGGAAGGGCCGGAAAGTTCTGTCCTGCCGCCAAGCCACGCTAACGCTCGCTTAGAATGATCCCTGTTTATTTGATAGTATAGGTACCTAAAATTAGGTCATTTTCTATAGGGTTTATCCCTGCCTTCCTTGTACTCATTCCCGCCCTCTAACTCAATGATTTTACGGATATGATTAGGAATACGCTCTATCCAGGCTTGGATTTTCTCTTGCGGCAATGCCTTCCAAGCTGCCTCCCATGCGCGAATAGCTTCACTTCGGCTTTTAGGGGCGCCTTTCCTCGTAGTTAACCTCTTCATCCACGGCCAAGCCGGCTCTATTGCGTTCAAATCCGGGGAATTTCCACACCAAAGAAGGCGTATAATGCCTGCTGCTTTATACACATGTTTCTGTGCATAGTGGTTATGTGAGGGCGCCTTATCCTCCTGTACAACTGTACCGGGTCTTTCTTCTTTACATTCCTTTGCAAAAGGAAGTAGCTTTGGAAGGAGGATAGTCTGTTGATAACGCCACCAATCGATCCCTTTACCTGATCCTCTTGATAGCTTGCCAGTCTCCTTCTT
>JABFFF010000023.1:0-105985 GCA_013623665.1 Fusarium sublunatum
ACAAAATTCCAGCATTTTCTGACATGATTTGCGAGTACAATGGACAAAAGAAGATATAGAGGGTGTCACGGTGTGGTGTGGTGGATTACATGTTGGCGGGGCAGCGATCAGATTCTTTTGGACACTAATTTTAGCATGAGGTCACAGACGCGAAACGCTAAAAATACCCCGCCGCGGGGCATCTTTTTTCTGAATCTCGGCCCTGGGTCAATTTTTCATCAGACACTCCTGCTAAGATTTTATTGCAACAAGAGAATCATCATGCTGTACCTTGTTGGTCTAGGTCTCTCAGACGAGACAGACATCACTGTCAAGGGCCTTGAGGTTGTCAAGAAAGCTTCCAGAGTGTATCTCGAGGCTTACACCAGCATCCTCTTGGTTGATCAGTCCGTCTTGGTATGAGCCCAACAACGGTTGGTTCTATTGCATGAATTCAAGCTGACCTTGGCTAGGAATCCTTCTATGGACGCTCTATCACGGTAGCCGACCGTGAAATGGTCGAGTCAAACAGCGAAGAGATCCTCCGAAATGCTCAAAACGAAGATGTCGCATTCCTCGTTGTTGGAGATCCCTTTGGGTAGGAATTAGAAACCCAATGCATAACTGCTGAGCACTAACATCGTCAAGCGCAACAACCCATACAGACCTAGTCCTTCGTGCACGAGAGCTTGAAATCCCCGTCCGAACTGTTCCCAACGCCTCCATCATGTCTGGTATCGGTGCCTGCGGGCTCCAACTCTACAACTTTGGCCAGACCGTGTCCATGGTCTTCTTCACAGACACATGGAAGCCTGCATCATTCTACGACCGCATAAAGGAGAACCGCGAGATTGGTCTACACACATTAGTTTTGGTTGATATCAAGGTCAAGGAGCAAAGCCTGGAGAATATGGCCCGAGGTCGGTTGATCTACGAGCCTCCTCGTTATATGACCGTAGGCCAGTGTGCGCAGCAGATGCTCGAGATTGAGGATGAGCGCAAGGAAGGCATCTACACCAAGGACAGCTTGGCCATCGGCGCCGCTCGTGTAGGAGGCAAGACGGAGAAGTTCGTTGCTGGTACACTGGAGGAGCTTTGCTCTACCGATGAAGAGCTTGGCCCTCCTCTTCACAGTCTTGTACTCCTTGGCCGAAGAACACATGAGCTAGAACACGACTACGTGAGACAGTTTGCTGTCGACAAGGAAAAGTGGGACAGGCTATGGAAAACCGAATATGGAAAGCAGCTTTGAATGGTTGCTAATGTTGTCATGAATTCGTATCGCCTTTGATAAAAAGTCCTATCGTACAAGCGAGATTTGCAATATTCATACCATTACTCTCGCGAAGCGCGCCACGATCGCACATCTCCCTCCGAAATCTCCCTCAAGGTATTAGGCGAGGCAGGCTTGCCGGTGACGGTGCTCGTGGCGATGTCGGCAGCACGGCTCAGCAGGTTCTTGGAAACAAGCGAGTATGTCGACGAGACGGTCTTGACGCGAATGACGCCGATACGAGGGTCGTTCTCAGAACCATCGTGCACACCGTCGCCGAGATCACCGAGCCAGGCCTTGAGGGTTGGGCTGTAGTGCTTGGAAACAAGGCTGCGGTCGGTGCTGATGCTGGCATTGCCAGCAATGGAAGCCCACTCTCCAGAGGCGTTGATAAAGGAAACGTTGACGTGAGGGTCAGCATCGAGATCGTCAGTCTTGCCAGACTCGGTGTTGGTGTGGAAGAGAAGGTCAATGCCTCCAGTCTCCTGTATTAAGGTTAATCATAAAGCTAGACACGACAACACGAGGAATAACGTACGGTGGCGGCCAGCGCCATGCAGCGAGAGACCAGGTTACCAGAGCCAGAACCACGGGTGGTCATCATGCCGAACTTCTCCTTGTTGATGAAGTTGACGAGATCCTCGATCTTGGTCTGGAGAGGAACATCCTCGGCGTTGGCCTTCTTGTAGGGGTCAGAGGGGGCATCGCCAGTGGAAGCGTTGGAGAAAGACATTGTGATAGATTTGGTTTGGTTTGGTTTGGTTTGATGTGGTGAGATTGTGTTGTAGTTGTTGATAATCAGAGCTTAAACTTGGCAACTCGAAGCTTGCTAGTGGTGTTATATACCTTCTCTGAGACATGCTGCTTGCTTACGCATCAAGCCAGCCAGCCAACATGGCACAATCGTAGGTATTTCATCATCGATGCTCGATTGATATGTCGGTAGGCGCAGTGGGGTGTTTGAGACTGAATTCATACGATGAATGGTGACGTCACGCACATACAGCTCCCGGAGCTGGAGGCAGGAGCTGTCATACTTTGACACTCGAACATTGGTCCAGAATCAAATAGTCTAATATTAGCTTTGGGCATTCTGAGTCTAACCTGATACATAAATTGAAATCGTCTAGGGATCAAACAACTGAACTTGGACAGATATCAAAACGTAGCCGTAGGTACAAACTCATTTTGACTGAAGCTCAAGGCATTTGTGGGAGTTCAACCATAGAACAAGCCAGCTGGTACGAACGCTGGTTGTCTCGCACAATGAACAATGGGGCCATGGTCTCACGGCATGTATGTACGGACACAGGCGGCAAGGGATGGATCCTAGAGATCGTGCTGGTGTAGATCGATCGTTGAAGGCTATCGTCGATTTAAAGGAGCCAGCTCTGCGCTGAGACCAGAGGCACCCCTGTTTATATGTCTAGCAGGGGATATTTAGAGCAGCTATGAAATTGCAACAATAGTTAACTTTTTATATACAAAAAGTAGCTGCAAGACTACTATAAGAAACAAGATAACAATATTGTTATATCATTCTATCAATTTACTTACAAAACAGTAAAATGCTAAGATAATAAACAGTAGGGACGACTCACCTATTGGTCACATGATTCTCGGCGTCACTTATCGATACTGTCGTGAACCCTTGCTTTATCGTTGTTACTTCTTTGTTATAGTCCTGGAATTATATGTTGATATGTTTTCATCATTCTTTGCCTATAATTTGCAAGCGGATGTCCCAACAATCAACGCCACAAAAGTCAATCACTGACAGTTCTTCAGTGTTTAAAATGTTCCAGAGCATCTCTCCAAGTTGGCTTTATGCCACGCAGTGAGTAAGTGCTGGGAGCTAAGAATTGACACCCGGTGAATGGAAATGACGGACCGCTGTCCCTAGCTTGATGGCAACGTCCATGACAGTTGAGGCAATTGTTTGCGATTGTAGCAGTCGCACAAGTTAATTCATGGGCGTTTTATCTCCGTCAACGAGCTCCTTTTACAGGATCTCGATTGCTTTGGATGTGCATGCCACTTTTCAGAGCTGGCACTGGAGGCTTCATGTAGGCGGCAGTGGCAGCTGCAACAAACAGCTTTCCGGTCCTTTTGGCCGCCTCTTGCCCCGCGGTCCTGCCTTATTTTTCTGTCGTCTGCCTGTGCGAGCCTTCCTCAACTTGAGCTCATCACGTCACACAGAACCTCTGTAGGGAAGGAGGCCAGCAGACTTTAGGGAATCTCCACCTCACCTCACCCGACTCCAGCAACCTTAGGTGCCGACGAGTTTCCCAAGCAATCTCGTGCAACACCAAACCTCATCCTCTCCTTGACCGTTTTTGCACCGTCTTCTCACATCCATCTCACTCACTCTCGCAATCAAAGAGCCAACACAAAGCGACATCCCAGGCGTCGCGCCTTTGCTACTGCCGCCTGCAGTATCCAAAACCGCCACTGGCTGGCAAGCAAAGAGCGTTCTCTTCCGCTGGACGCCTTCCCTACCCTAACTCATTTGTTTCTTTAACCCGCATCACTGCCAGAAACAACAAACCTTTGATTCACTGCCGGCGCAACAGGAGTGCGGCCTACTTATTCTGACCACCGCCCAAGTCGTCCGATTTAACGACTTCATCTTTCTTCTCATTCCTTTTCACATATTTCTCAACTGCCTTCGTCATCAAGAAACCGCTATCTACGTCGACTGTATTAAGACCATCGTCACCATGTCGGGCACTGCTGCGGTCAGTAACCCGCATCTTGTTCATACTCAGAGTTAACTAACAATTTTAGACGGTGTTCCCGTGGGAATGCAGAGATCGGGAGGATCAAGCCAAGTCGGCGTACAACCACCCTCTCCGCCGTGCCAACCAGTCTCTTTCTGAAGAGAATATGAAGCTGAAGCGTATTCTGCGCGAGAATGGCATTTCCTGGTCCCCCATCGCTTTGAACCATATGCAGCAATCCAACCCTCTGAAGCGTAAGACCCGATCTTCAATGACCGCGCAAGAATTGGGTCATCCCTATCTTCCAATGGAGGTTATTCTCCGCATTCTCAAGTTTGCCATGAAATCCCCAAATCCTATTATTGACCCTTTGTCCCCCCTTACGCCTGAGAACTTGTCCGACAAGGAGAAGTCGCAGGGTAACCAGATTGCAATCAACTTCCTCGCTACCTGCAAAGCCCTCAACGTTGAGGGCACTCGGTATCTCTGGGAATCGAACCACTTCACTTTTACTACTCCTCAGGCTGTTCGCAACTTTGCCGATCTGCCCGCCAAGTTTCGGCAGGGTATCAATCATATCAACTTTCGTGTCATCGCGCGATACTATGATGACCAGCCTCGTCGCCGACACAAGCTGGACCGGTGCTATCACTCGGACCTGAAGAAAGATCATGTCTTGAAAGTCCAGCAACGTCCGGTGGAATCGCCTCTTATTCGCGGAGGCTTCCGATGCTACACTTGGAATCAGATTGTCGACTTTCTCGAGGGGCTTCGTGCACCCTTCGATCCGAGTTACCGAAACAGGAAGCAACCGCGGCCAAGGATGCTGCCGTCCCTCATTTCTCTTCGCGTGGACCTTGTAAATTTTTCAGACACACTTCTTCCGTTTTCCGGGTCAGAACTGCACGATATATGCTCTCACGAGCTTGGCTGCACCTTGAATGAACTCCAGGTCACGGGTATGCCCTTCGATGACACTGGAATGAAAGCGTCTGCAGAAATGAGTGGTATGCTCAAAGACGAAGGTCTGTATCTCGATGGACCGGCATCCTACATGGCACACTCCAAGTACCTCCAACCTCTTTCCGGCAAGAGATGGTGTGCCAGAGTGATTCGTGCTTGGAAAGCTAAGGAAGATGGTTCGGACAGCGACAACGACTCAGACACGGTTCACGGCCACTCTCACAGCCACGCCAGACTCGGTGCCCTGCCACCCGCCCCGACCGAAGAAGGCCACCCACCCTCGAACCGTGATGAGGAAACAGTCATCTGGAAGCGAGTTCCTATCTCTCGAGATGTGGAAAAGCGCGACTGGGTCCAGTTTTCTCGATTTAGCGGATACGAGATTAGTGATCTCGATTGGGACAGCGATGAAGAGGGCATTTGCCCATGTTGTGGAGAATCGCACCCAGGCTCGTCCTTCCTGGAAGCTCTAATGGATGATGACTTTGCTGACTGAATATCAGTGTGATTGATTACATTACCGGACATTTGGCGTTGAAAAGAATTGATAAAGGGGTCGTGATGATTCATGTGCTTATCTTCACTCATGTATAGATACCCTTTGTGTTACGAGATTGCTGATTTTTTCGAGGAAATGGACTGGAGTTGAGGATCAAAATGGAACGGGAGAACGGGATGAGCCCGAATGAATTCTGCAACACATTTAGACGAGTCGATATCAGCTTAATTGAGCGACTAGGAAGGTACTCACGACTAAAGACGCAATATGGAACGTGTGTGATGAATCGTGTGACGTATTTGCGATATCGTCCTTATATCTATGGTCTATAGGGGTCTAAAATCCAAACGCATTATATGCCTAACCGCAGCTCGCACGACTTGATCATATACCTGAGTCATCTTGCTCTATCTCCATTTTATGTGTAAACTCCTTCCACGTCTCGCAGCCCTTCTCCATATCTTTGTATTCTTGATCTGAAATCAGACCTGGAATCTCATCCTCGCGCACAATGAACTGCAATGAGAAGCCCTCTGCAGCGTGCCATCCGATATGGCAGTGCATGAGCCAGACACCCGGGTTGTCTGTGAGGAATGCAATCACCAGGTGTCCTTGGGCCGGAAGGAGGGCAGTATCACGACGCGGAGGATTATCCGTCTTAAGAGTGACATTAGGGCCATATGGCCCAGTACCCTGGGCGAGGATCTGGTAGTCGAACCCGTGAAGGTGGATTGGATGGGAAATATCCACGTCGGTCTCAATGGCGACATAGACCCAGGCATCCTTCTTGGGGATGTTGATGACAGCGTTGGAGCGGGTAAAGGAATCATTGGTAGCGAGCTTGAGCAAGGAAGGGTTATCCCACTCGGCGACCATGGTGGTGCTGTTGAGAGACCATTTAATGATACCGTTCTCGTCCCAGAAGCGTTCAGCGTCTTGAACAACTTCCATGTCAGGAGGCCCAACGTCACGACAGACGACAGGAACGATGCTTTCAAAGGGCTCGTCTTGGCAGTGGTCTTCGTACTTGTGCCCCTTCGTAGTAGGCGTAGAGCTGTTGGAGGCGTAGGATACAATGCCGAGGGCATTCTGAGGGCTAGCGTTATTTCCACAGTCTAGCTGAGGGATTGCGCGGAGCCAGAACGAGGATGCCTTTGAAGCCTGGTTTGCAGTGACGAGGATATCCATTCGTTCACCTGGAAAGTGTTAAAATATGTAGGGTGAGGGGAGCATGAGGGAGCATACCGATAGCAATATTGACATGATCAGTCTCATATGGCTCGATAGAGACAAAGTCAACGGCAATGACCTTGAGTGTGTGGTGGTCGATGGAGAACTTGTAAAGAGTATCGATGCCGGTGTTGATGAGACGTAGACGATATGTCTTTCCCTCTTCAAAGTCCAACTTGAACCTCTTACCAGTGTGGTTCTTTTGGTCGTCTTTTCCCCATACATTCGTGCCGTTGATCAGGACAGTGTCCATATTCACGGGAGGGTGTGCTGTCTCAGGAAGAAGCTGGTTCGCGGTGCGATGGGTCCAGTCGCTGAGCATGATAGTTCCGACATCTTCATCATAGTTTGCGCTTGCTGGACCTCGAATGATCAAGCCGCCAAAGACACCATCGTATGTCTGAAGGCCAAAGTGCGAGTGATACCATGAGGTGCCGTACTGATCAGCACGCCACTTGTATGTCACAGAAGAGCCAGGGGCAACGGGACATTGGGTAATGGCGACAACTCCGTCTTGGGGGTTTGTGTAGGTTTGGTGAGTGCCGTGGAAGTGAATGGAAGAGCCGTTGGTTGAGGTCTTGAGGTTGCTTGTAACGTGTACGATGACATTGTCACCCCAATCAGCAAATAGAGTTGGGCCTGAGCGGGAGGTCAGTATTTCGTTCTCATAGACTTGTAGGAGGGAACACACGCACCTGGTACGGTTCCATTGATGGCTTGGGCAAATCTCTCTACTCCATCAGGAGCAATGGTGATCTCACTGATCTCGAGCCAGTACTCTCTCGTCACACCTGTGTCGGGGACAACTGAGTAGTAGTCGGTGTGAATATCATGTTCACACCATTGATCTCGAGTAGAAGGCGTATTGCCAGAGCAAGGTCCTCTTCGTTGGACTTGGGAATCGATGGGCCCAGGTAAAGCGTTGAAAGGGACCGCCAGGGCAAGAAGAGACAATGAATATAGACCTGTCTTGTACATAATGATTAATGACGTATCAGATGTGATTTTGGTGCTGAGGCAAAAGAATTCATGTTCTCAAATATCACCGCCCCTTTTAAACAATACATGAAGCCAACAATGACGGGCCTCCCGTCCTCGAGAACCAAGCCTCGTCTGATAGTCATACGTTCTCAATCGGTCCCAGCGAGGCAATCATAGAATTCATGTGCCTGAAATCAAAGTTCTTCTAGAAGCATCAGACACCATGTGTTGAACAGCCACTGGGCTGAACGGCCGTCGATCGGACGGTCCGAATAGGTCATCGATGGCGCCGACGATTGGGGAGAGCCACGAGGCAGTCCTTTAAGCTTCAACAACTTCACATGATATCGAACCGTCACCCTCTTGGTGGAAAGGAGGTCTTCTCAAGGTCGAATCATTATTATCACCGTCATGTTGCTGCAGTGTAGACAAGCGAAGGCGATGGCATAACATCGTTCATTCATTAATCAGAGATCGGTCGGAGGGCCCGGTCTCGAAATGATACCCATGGAGTTGCCGAATTTCTATTTATTTAATAAGAAATTGGCTTGTTCAAAAGCTTGATATGGTCTAATGATGATGACGTCCCTGAACGGTTCTTGTATTAGTGGTGTGTCTAGGTATAAGCAAGGGCCTTAACTACTAATGAGCCTGACCAATATGCAAGGTACCATGTCCGCGATAATCTCAGGTTTGCATAACTATAACAAGTTGAATAGAGCAATGAGAGCATGTTATACTCGTGTCGAGTTCAGGGTAGGATTGTCATGGTTAGATTCACAAATACAGCGTTATCGGGCGCTTATGTGAGTGAAGAACAACATGGATGCTTGTCTCGTAGGATTTCCATGTGACCAGAAATATGGTTTCTTTCGCCATCTTTACGTTGTAGGTTGAGGTTTGTATAAGTGAAGGTAGACTTAGACACAGGAATATCCATGGTGTTGAGTTCGTTGATTAAACCCCCACTAACGTCACCTGACGTCGCGAGTTTGGGCGCATTGCTCTTTCCCCAGGCGCGACCCCTGTCAGGCGTGCCTGAAACCGCGGTTACCAATCTAAACAGACTTCTCTTTTTTTAACATTAAGGCCTTTACAACGCCTACAAACTGTTCGTTGGCGGCGTTATACTCAGACGGCTCACGCGACAACACTGTAACTTAAGCTGCCGTTAAGTTCAGCTGCCGTCTTCCAGGCAATGGTCTTTCTCTCCCGTCAACAATAGAAAGAAGCCCTACCTATGCGACCTTACGAACCGACGAGACATCCCATCGCTTCAAAGCCGCAGGGTCATCGCGCAACGGGAAGTGTACCGACATCACTTCAGCCCTTCCGTAATCCATCCGTTTTATCCAAGTCGAATATCACAATGCCACCGAGCTTGAAGGACAAAGGCGGTCGGCTATTAGCTTTTGCTAATGCTGGCCCACGATCAAACGAGTCTCAACCCCAAGTCGAAAGCAGGTCCATGATTGTAGAGCCGCCACAGAGCGTTGCTCCAGCTCCTATACCGCGGCCTTCAAATCATGCTAGAGAAGTTGCCGGGCTTGGTGGTAGAAACACTGCGCCTCCACGACAGAATCACCCTCTCAGTCAACCCCCGCCGCGTTCACCACAACTCTCGGTAGCATCTTCTCCCAATGGCAGAATTCGAGCTGGCTCGAGCGATCGTCGACCGGATTTGTTCTCTGGTTCTCAACTCGACGAAAACTTTATGGAGTCTGGCCTTACAACCCCCCACAACGAGCCGTCCGATCCCGTTAAGCTTGGGCCAGAGTTGACTCGTGATCTTAAGAAGACTATTCCGTCACACCGTCTCCCTGGTCGTAACAGATTTCAACGGCCTCCCCCAACCAGTGACTTATTCACTATTGGAGATGATCTTCGCATGAATGTGGTTAGTCGACCTCAGCGACACAACGTCAATCATATGGGAGACGGTTTCCAGGACACTGCTATTACTGGCCACGGTAAAACCAATGGCCACTACGAACATGAACGAACTCGTCCCGAGTCACCAGCAAAACCCGACTCTAGACTTCCCTTGCGCGAAGTAAGGATTCGGAAATCACATACTGGCCGATCGGAAGCTTACGACGTTAAGAACCAACTGAGAAGTCCATCTCCCAAGGTTCGTCAAACGCAATGGCAGATGCACCACAGAAAGGAGGATACTCGACGGCCTGTTGTGCATCATTTGGAAGATGAAGACGTAGAGTCGTCTCAGGAGGAGGATGAGGAGGATGGGGAGCACACGACACCCAAACCTAAGGCAGCCAAACCAGTGGTCCAACGGGCTCTTTTGGAGAGCTCGATGCCGGCTACTACCACCTTAAACATGAACATAAACCGCCCAGACAAGAAGCGACGCCGCCCAAGTCCAGAATACGACGATACTGCCCTCAGATCGATGTCTTTTACCGCCCTTCGGCAGCAGCCTTTCGACTTTGATCCATCTAAGGAGGAGCAAAAGGGAATCGGCGTCAATCCAGACAATGTAGAGGCTAAGCTCGACCAGTTTCGTCATCTGGGTGAGAAGGAACAACGTGATCTTTTTGCCAACATGTCGATGGAAAACTGGGAAACATCTGGCAATTGGTTTGTGAGTGAGTTCAGCAACATCATGCAACAATTGATGGATGCGAGAAGGCGCAAGCGCATGATCATCGAGGAGTTTGAGCAGGAAGCTGCCAATCGCGAAGAAGCGGTCCGTCTAAAGACACAAGCAATTGACCGAAAGCTATCTAAGATGAAGCAAGATGGTCAGCGAGTAGTGGAGGATAAGAGCGCATGAGTTATTGTGGCGTATGGATGGGTTTATTCGGGTTCAGAGAAATGAGCTTTACGACCGATATGACTGCATTATGCTGGAGTTGATGGCTGATTTACTCGATATCGGGGGCGTGGTATTTCTGAGCGGTGTTCGAAGCGGGATTGAGCTCACTTACTAAGTATAGTAGGTAATTAATTTCTAGAGGCGCTACGATGTCACATCTTGGTGCGGTAATAGATTTGCTGAATATAGGTCAGGACCGTAGGTGGTTCATTAGTGTCTGGTGGTGATGGCAAAATTTGGTGTGTTTTGTGTGTTTGTTTTCTTTTTTGACTGTATTTCCTTTTAGACCCGGCGAACATGTTTTACTTTTCTGTCGCGGCCTACCACCATCCTCAACTGCCGGCCTGGTCGATTGGGGCAGACGCCTTTTCTCATACTATCGGTGTAGAGCTCATAAGCAGGATAGTAGCCGTCGACAAACTTGACGACCTCTTGTGAGGTCATGCCTGCTTCTGGGTCGCCCCGTTCCTCACGCAGGTGATCCTCTTGCTCTAACCGCCAACCGTAAACGTAGCCAAGGTCCTCAGCGTCGATCTGGATAAAGGCGTCGAAGGAGTCTGTGAGACTGTTGTACTCGGCGAGCTTTTCGTTAATGAAGAGGAGATGCTCAAGCTGATGCTGCTTGAGGGTGCGGTTGGGCATATTTAACCTCGCTTCGACGCCCTCGCGAGTAAGAGGACGGAATCCTACACACCATCCTTCGAGAATAATAGCCTCAATCTTGGGCTGACCTGGTTGGTTTACGGGCAACCATTCGGACTCTGGTAGGCGATCACCTTTGCCACTCTTGATGGCCTTGTCGTATTTTGGGAGTTTTGTGGGCTCGCCTTTTAGTAGGGCCTCAAAGAAGGCCTTTGCTAGAGGCATATCATGAGTTCCTGATGTTTTGTTAGAGGGCGTTCATAGTATAGGATGAGATGAGGTTCATACCAGGCTCCCCACGATGCTGGACGAGGGCATTATCAGGATATGATTCTGCGAGGGCAACCTGGTCCTGGCGAGTGAGGTAAAACTCGTCTATGCTACAGACGAGGGTGGGCACATTCTGGCTCTCGAGGGCCTTGCTTAGGGCTTTGACGAGAGTAGACTTGCCGGCTCCCTGAATGCCATTGAGGCCAATGACGAAGGGACGGTCGGGAGACTCTTCGCGGTGTAGTTTGAGCTGGGAGAGGATGAAGGGGAGGCAGATGGCAGTTTTGTCGTCGATAAAGTGGGGAGCCATGATGAGGCGAGGTTAAGATATGGCTGAGTCGGCAATAGTGGTGAAAGCCATGTAAATGGGCAAGGTACGTAGTATAGTGTAGTGTAGTGTCAATTGCTTTCTTTTTTGTCGGGCATTTCATTCACGAGAGACACGCGATATGACAGTTGGTTGCAGTGCCGGTTTCGATCAAATCAGGCTTGGTGGTGCCGATTGATTTTGCGGGGGGGAGAGACGAATTTGTGGGGGTTATCTCCGTAGCCGGCGCCGGGATTCGACTTCGGTAAGAAGATATAGGGACATTGGGTTTTGTTATATTGCAAAAAGAAATAGAAACAAAAACAAATTGATTCAGTGGCGACAATGTTATGTATTAGTATCTCCTCCCTTTCAGCTCATTAGCTATAAATAAATATAATTGAGTGGTGGTTATTACACTGCCGATGTCTTCCATCACCTCCAAAACATAGACTACCGCCTTCAAACAACACACGCTGGCAACATTGGATATTAGTCTCGACCCCAGATCTTACCTTTCTAGCTTATTTCTCACCTCAAACTTCTACCAAACACATGTGACATGAGCCATTCGCTCCGCATGACCTCATCCTCCATCGTCCATGTTTACATGTGAAGTTACAGCCATGTCCAAACACGGTCTAGCGCATTCCCCGCAACCAATCCCCTCGGTACCCCATAGAAGCCGAGGCTTTCCCCTTCACGAGGTCCACGAGTCGCAGAGTTACAAGCCGGCCCAAGCTTGTTAAGAGCTGCTTGCGCTCCCAGACAATTCCAATCCAACCTTCTCCATCTTCTAATCTGCCCTCTCTGTCTCTTCACTCTACAAACTCGTTGTCCTCTTCCCTATCTTGAGCGTGTGTTTGACTCTTCTCTCTCATTATACCCCCATCGCATATCATCATCATGGCAGAGCAGCTGAGATACGACGGCCAAGTTGTTGTCGTCACTGGTGCTGGCGGTGGTCTCGGAAAGGCATATGCCACCTTTTTCGGCTCCCGCGGTGCCAGCGTCGTTGTCAACGACCTTGGTGTTACCTCCAAGGGTGAGGGTAACTCATCAAAGGTTAGTAGTAGCAGCAGAAGCAGCTCCCAATGTCCCATGATGGGCGTATAGAAGCTAACTCCATCGCGACAGGCTGCCGATGTCGTTGTCAACGAGATCAAGGCCGCTGGCGGCAAGGCCGTTGCCAACTACGATTCAGTAGAGAACGGTGAGCGCATCATCGATACCGCCATCCAGGCTTTCGGCCGAATCGATATCCTCATCAACAATGCCGGTATCCTACGCGATATTAGCTTCAAGAACATGAAGGACGAGGACTGGGACCTCATCTACAAGGTGCACATTAAGGGCTCATACAAGTGCGCTCGCGCCGCTTGGCCCCATTTCCGCAAGCAAAAGTATGGCCGTGTCATCAACACTGCCTCGGCTGCTGGCCTCTTTGGCAACTTTGGCCAGACCAACTATTCCGCCGCCAAGCTGTCCATGGTTGGCTTCACTGAGACCCTCGCCAAGGAGGGTATCAAGTACGGCATCCTGGCCAACGTTATTGCCCCTGTTGGTATGTTGCAATTGCGCTCTCTTAAGCTCATATACTGACCCCCAGATAGCTGCTAGCAGAATGACCGAGACCATCATGCCCCCGGATGTACTCGCCAATCTCAAGCCCGAATGGGTTGTGCCCCTGGTCGCTGTTTTGGTCCACAAGAACAACACACAGGAGACGGGAGGCATCTTTGAGGTTGGAGGCGGCCACGTGGCCAAGCTCCGATGGGAACGATCCAGTGGTCTTCTCCTCAAGGCTGACGACTCATACACCCCTGGTGCCGTTATTAAGAACTGGAACAAGGTCGTTGACTTTTCCAACCCTCAGTACCCCACGGGGCCCAACGACTTCCTTACATTGCTCGAGGACTCTATGAAGATGGGACCTAGCGAGCAGGGTGAGACTCTCGACTTCACCGGCCGAGTTGCTCTTATTACTGGTGGTGGTGCTGGTATCGGCCGCGCTTACGCTTTGGCCTTTGCCAAGTATGGCGCATCCATCGTTGTCAACGATCTTGCCGACCCCGATACTGTGGTTGGCGAGATCAAGAAGCTTGGCGGTAAGGCCGTTGGTGTCAAGGCCTCGGCCGAAGACGGTGACGCCGTCGTCAAGGCAGCCATTGATGCCTTTGGCCGCATTGATATCGTTGTCAACAACGCTGGCATCCTTCGGGACAAGGCTTTCTCCAACATGAACGACGACCTCTGGGACCCTGTCCTGAACGTGCACCTTCGGGGCACTTATAAGGTCACCAAGGCCGCCTGGCCATACTTCCTCAAGCAGAAGTATGGTCGTGTTCTGAACACCACTTCTACCAGTGGTATCTACGGAAACTTTGGCCAGGCCAACTATGCCGCAGCTGTAAGTTTTCACGTTTCGACTCTTGACATAGTTACTAACTGACTATCACAGAAAGCTGGTATCCTTGGTTTCTCGCGAGCCTTGGCTCTGGAGGGCCAGAAGTACAACATCTATGTCAACACCATTGCTCCTAACGCTGGTACCGCCATGACAGCCACCATCTTGCCCGAGGAGATGGTCCAGGCCTTCAAGCCTGACTACATTGCTCCTCTGGTCCTTGCTCTCTGCAGCGACAAGTGCCCCAACCCAACTGGTGGCCTGTACGAGGTCGGCAGCGGCTGGTGCGGCCAGACTCGATGGCAGCGAACTGG
Source organism: Fusarium sublunatum (assembly GCA_013623665.1). Lineage (NCBI taxonomy): Eukaryota > Fungi > Ascomycota > Sordariomycetes > Hypocreales > Nectriaceae > Fusarium > Fusarium sublunatum. The sequence continues at coordinate 14,422 of JABFFF010000023.1, forward strand.
CGGCCACGGCTTCCCCGTCGACGTTCCTCTTGTTCCTGAGGAGGTCCTCAAGCACTGGAAGGACATTGTCACCTTTGACAGCCGTGCCGACCACCCTTCCAAGTCTCAAGACTCGATTGAGAAGATCATGGCCAACCTGGAGAACCGATCCAAGCCCAAGGTAAGCCTTCCATGCCTTGTCGCAACTCTTATCGTCACTAACACTATGTCAGGAGTCATCTGGAGAGAGCGAGCATCTCAAAATCATCGAAGAAACTCTCAAGAAGGAGGGCAAGCCTACCGAGTACAAGTATGACCACCGAGATGTCATCCTTTACAACCTTGGTATCGGCGCCAAGCGCACTGACCTCAAATACGTCTTGTAAGTTACTATGCCGCAGTATGAAGAATTGAACTAACAGCATCTATAGTGAGGGCGCGGACGACTTCCAAGTCCTTCCTACCTTTGGTGTTATCCCTCCCTTCAACGCTGAGATGCCCTTTGAGTTCGACAACATTGTGCCCAACTTCTCGCCTATGATGTTGCTCCACGGAGAGCAATACCTTGAGATCCGCAAGTTCCCTATCCCTACCAACGCTCGCCTTCTTACCCGCGGCCGACTACTTGAGGTCATCGACAAGGGCAATGCTTCCATTGTCAGGACCTCGACCACTACCGTCGACGCCACCAGTGGTGAGGATGTCTTTTACAACGAATCCAACGTCTTCCTCCGTGGCGCAGGCGGTTTTGGTGGTCCCAAGCGTGGCCAGGACCGTGGTGCTTCCACTGCTGCCAACAAGCCCCCAGCTCGAGCCCCTGATGTTGTCGTTGAGTCACCTACCAAGGATGACCAGGCTGCTATCTACCGTCTAAGCGGCGACTACAAGTAAGTTCACCACCTATCTATGAATACAAGACCACAGCTAACATATACAGCCCTCTTCACATCGACCCTGCCTTTGCCAAGGTCGGCGGCTTCAAGGACCCCATCCTTCACGGCCTCTGCTCGTTCGGTATCGCCGGAAAGGCCGTCTACGAGCGTTTCGGCGAGTTCAAGAACATCAAGGTCCGCTTCGCCGGCATCGTCATCCCCGGACAGACTCTTGTCACTGAGATGTGGCGAGAAGGCAACAAGATCCTCTTCCAGGTCAAGGTCAAGGAGACGGGCAAGCTCGCCATTGCAGGCGCTGCTGCAGAGCTCAGGGGCGACGCCAAGAGCAAGCTCTAAGCAAAATTCTGGGTTACAAGCGGAGTTTTACTAATGGGTCTTTGTGTACTATCATAACGTCTGTATTCTAGTTGAGTGATGTGACTCGGTCATGTCCTGTTTGCCCAATCTTTGATGCCAAATCCGATACCAGTCTTCTTGAATAAAGAAAGAAATTACAGATATGTATATCCATAAGACGCCCTGTGCCCATTCTGATGCCGTATATGTATGCAAATTTATCCCCGAGTGCTTGCAGTCACCGTGAGGCTTTCCTAGTTCATCTTGTCGTACGCCGTTAATTCTAAACCTACCCGTATCCTAAACAAAGACGGTTTCTACGATAAGATCAAAGAGTTCTGAAAGCGCAGGGATCCTCCCACTAAACAGTACACGCTCAACGCTCACATCCATCCTCTGCGCCGCTACACCCGTCTCGAGGAACGCACGCTCTGTGCCTGACAGCTCCCGGTTCTCCAGGTCTTTCCACTTGCGCTCGGCCTCCTCACGCGCAGCCTGCAGAACCTGCTCCGTATCTTCTGACTCCCAGAGGTTACACCTATCGCACTCCTTACAGGGTGTGGCGTCACCCTCTGGGCGGAAGTGGTCGCAAAAGTGGCGGTAGCCCTCGACGCTGAGGTCGGCGCGGCAGACGTAGCACATCTTGTAGCCACAAGGACAGGTGAGCTTGTTGCAGCCGGCGTTCTTGACGAACGAGGTGTTGCAGCGGGGGCAGACGCGCTTGATGGCCATGCTCATGGCCTGCTCGACCTGGGTGCGGAGGGCGACGAGTGAAGACTCGTTGCACACGTGTATATCCTTCCAGGACTTGTGGCATGAGAGACACGACGTGCGACCGCAGTCGGGGCTCTGGCATGTGAACTTGAGGCCGCGACGGCGACGGCGGTGACGGTTGACGGCTTTGGACCACTCGACTGAGACGTAGTCGCCAAAAGACTGCTGCGTGCTGAGAAGAAGGCATACGAAGGATGAGAGGAGCACGAAGGGAAATATGAAGGGGAGGGTGCCTATGCAGAGGACGAGGAAGAAGAGGTTGTAGATGCTGTCGGACTTGATACGGAGAGCAGATTCATGAGCTGGCGTGTATATGTCGTCGATCTCGGCGTAGTCACAGAAGGGACATCGGACCAGAGGCAGGTTTGAGGCCAGCAGACTGTGTTCAGCCAGTCGGCGGTCAAGTCTATGCAGAATCTCAGCGCCCATCTTCTCCTCCTCCATTGCACGGCGGATGTGGTCTGTAGGGATGTGTCCAGGGCATCCATCGGCGTCTACGGAGAGGCACTTGAGCGTTCCCGTTTCTGAGTTGATGCTGCTGTGCCAGCCCTGGCCAAAGACGGCTTCCTTTATCGAGTGCTGCACGCATCGGTAGCAGACCAGATGGCCTTCACGGTTACAGTGAGTGAACTCCTCAAAGGCTGCTGATATGAAGCAGCATACACATTCGTGCGTTGCTTCGGCTTCCTCGGCTTCTTCGTTATTGAGAATCATGGCCAGTCCTCTGTCCTTGGTTTCTCTGTCCTTCCTATCCTTCTCTTTCAAGGGAACGACCAAGGTGTCATACAGTTCACGATCCAGCTCTGCGCTGCCTGTTGCTCGTATGGTCGGGGTGATGGAGCCCTGACCTGTCGAACGCCATGATACTAATGGATGGTTTTCCGCCTCGCCCGTAGCGATGGGTTTCCTCCGGAAGAAGAGCGATGATATTGTAAAACGCCATGACTTCGAGGATAGAGTAACGAGGGTCTGTCGGGCTTCGAGATAGGAATAGTTGGACTCTGCAAGAACGGCATTTATCGTCGACCTAGATAACCCTTTGAACTCGTGCCATGCCAGATTCTGAACAGCTCTCTTGTATTCGTTGCTCTTGAAAACTTCGGTCTTCGGTATCGTCTCGGGGCGAGCCGTGTCCTTCTCGGGGACCCTCCAACGGCCCTTGACCCACGTCACCCTGTTCTTGAGGAGGGCATCGGCGACAAGAGCGAGGCGCGACTCGCCGTCAAAGTTGGAGAGCAGCTCGCGAAAGACCTCGATCTGGATATCGGGGAAGACGGCGGCGAGAGCCTCGAGGCTATTGTTCAGCTCGCACAGGTCGGGCCTCTCGGGCGGGAGACATGGCAGCTGGGCCTCGTCGTAGATGTACTCGGGCTGGTGGAGGTCCGACTCGCTCGACTTTGACCGGACCGAGGGCGTTCTATCGCTGGATGTGGAGGTGAGCAGCCCGGGAAATACCATCGCGGCTGCTCATTCTGGTGTATTGGTTGTAGAGGTATTTCCCAGCGTTTGATGTTGGGGATGGTGGTGGTGATGAGAGGAACAAGTTGGTAGGTTTGCTGCTGATGTTGGATTAGGTAATTTAGCTTGACAGCCGTATGTGACGCTGAGTACTTGGCAGGAATGTTGCTCAATAGTAGGTAGGCAGTTGTTGATGCCGAATAAGTTACTCAGAACAAGGGCAATGATTGTTCCTATTCAAACTTTAACAGTCATCATTTGGTATTGCATATGCTGTTTGAGGGGCGGTATAATCCGTTAGAGAGGCTGAGAAGGCGAAACGTTGCTGAAGCAGTAACACGAATGCGACGGTTTGAACAACCACTTCTGTTGCGTATTCGCATTTTCTTAGACATGGCGTTTTCCTCGAGCCAATAAGTTGTAGTCTTTTTGTTTATTGGTGTAGTTGGGTGGCTGTTTCAGTCAGCAACGTGTATCCCTGTGTATCTATAATTCCCATTGTTTAAGAGGTTCACAACCGGGTAACCAATCCTGTGAAAAACTTCAACTTCCAGTCCAGTTAGATAACAACATATTTAAATAACCGATAATTCAGACCATTGACAAGAGAAACAAGGCACCATTGAATGAGACTCCTGAGATGGCATGGACATATCACAACCTGCAGAGGAGATAATATGTTTGTGATATTGCAATACAAGATGGAAAAGAAAAGGCACTTATTCATAATATCATGAGAAGTTTATAGTTATCCATAATAATAGACAATTTACTTAATCTATGAGGCTTTACCATAATATGTTACTGTTTGTTCATTATTCGATATACCTAACCTGGAGTGTCGACTATGCCTTCGGAGGCAGGAGCTGATGTGTGCTACCGTCCCTACCTTCCATAGGACGGATTGTTAATGAGGTAGGCACTCCCATGCGGCAAGCTCAACAGGACCTTCACCTTCCTTCAACGTTTTTAATTTTTGACTAAATCACATGATTCAACCTCATGTGAGTAGTGCCTCAAGCATTAGTTCTTCCATCAGTCAACTTCCGGTCAAGGACACTCCACACTATCTCTGTCACGGCTTTTCAAATTGCTCGAATTGCACATACAACATTGCCTAGCAAAGTCGTCCGACCTTGACCACTCGTGCAAAGTAACAGCCACAGTTAGTTCGCAAAGTCCGAGTCCTCATCTGCGTCTTGGTTGATGATGTGAGCTCATCACGCACACGAGGCGTTTCACGATGAACCTGCAGAGGTAGCAAAATCGTGATCGGCTGCTGATGCACCCCAGATTGTTGGTAGCATTCGATGGAGAAGGTCATCCACCGGGTCGACAACCCCGCAATGTTCGTTGATTGATAACCCGTTGAACATACATACAGAACCATTGCAGCTCAGCAGGAAGCGCTTGAGCTAGGACGAGCAACACGCCGTCACATAGTCACATAGCTCTAATGCATCAGTGACTCGGAAACTGACTCGCCACCTAAGTCAGAAATTCCGTAACGTCCTGCTATCACCAATATCGGAACGTGGGTAGTCGCCGACCCAAGAGGCCATACCATACTCCTCGGTACCACGCCGAGCCAGGAGCACAGCTCACTTACGAAATTACCCATCATATCTCAGACCCGTCCGTCCAACTTCCGTCAAATGTCGGCCATACAACATACATGGCGCGAGCACGGGGGTGATGTCCAAAGTCCCATCATCAAGTGTCTGGACCGAGATTATTCAGGCGGTGAGATGAAGTTGATAGCATCAACAGTTAGCGTGCCGCCAGGGCTTTGCGGCTAATCGGTCATTTTACGCTTACAGGGCTCGAAGACGAAATGGGAAAGCTAATGACCAACGTGGAAAACGCTCACTTATTTGTTATGGCTTGGCTGACGTTAAGCCTGGTCTCATTCATCTGATCACAAGCAGAAGGGACCGGTGACCGATGGTTGAGTTGAAGTCACCGATACGATGGCTTTTTAGAAACCTCAAAGACGAAAGTAAGCGGATACGCTACAAGCTGACAGGAGGGGTTTTGTCAGATCCCAAATCAGTCCTTGTCAAGGATACTGCTCCTTGTCAGCTGCTAGTGAAATCCTCTGGGCTAACGTCAAGCTTCAGGGACATTGGCACTTTGAACCCCGACTCAGCCTCAGCGGCCTCAAGGCCATTGCGATATTACGATGCTTAACGGACAGCGCCAAGTCCGAGCCCTGACAGTTACATTCAGGGATGACGACGATCTTGTCCCATCATCGTTGGTTAGGTATACCTAAATAAGCGAAGTGAGGCAGAAAAAGGGGTCTCTCGGCGATGAGCTCGGCACAAGGCATCAGTAAGTCGGCCAACTCCACTGAGCAGAATAAGCACGCGACTTGTGCAGGACAAAGCCCGTCGTGCATAACATAACATGCCCCATGCCTAGCTAAACTAGCAAACTGGGATCGCTGCGATGCGTCGCGTTGCGGAGGGAAAAGCAAAATTCCCTATGATATGATGATGTGAGCGCCAATTCTTCGCCTGCGCCATTGCTAAGATATGCCGTGCATGGGTGGTGTTACATGGTGGGCAAAACCATCGACTGACCCAAGAAAAGAAAACGCTCGGTCGTGGCGTCTGTCTCGGACGAATGATGTCGGTGGAGCGACAATGAACCGAGGATATCTCGACACAGACAGATCTGGCTTATGGGTCACTGCCGCGATCTCAGGAGGGGAGCTGAGATGTTTTTGGTCGCAGCGCAGCGCAGCAGGTTTACCAAAGGTCCAAATGGAAAGCTTGGCATCCATGGAAAGCAACCGCCGTTTCATGATGGAAGAACTGACATTCTCCCTACAGCCTACAGGAGACCGTCAATTCCGTACCGTACCGTGCCGTGCCATAGCGTACACAGTATCTATGTCACAGTCGGGCGGTTGCATGTGCATTTAAGAAGTGCTCATGAGACCTGGATTCCGAGGCACTATCCGCATGTTTAATCAGTGGGTGTGCTGCCCTCGGCGATCTTTGTTTGAGTGACAGTCCTTATTTCTCTCACGAGCATGTCATTTCTCGATGAAGCTCAAAGAAGCGCTCTTTATCGCCAAGGAAGCGGCGTCGAATGTATGTGGTTTCGTCATTCATTATATACAAACAACAGATCGATCACGGATGATACGCACCGTTGACGTATGAATTTTGTCTCTCGACTAGTCAGGAACCAGAGCCCGCACATCGATGCTTGTAGCGCCGCAGTATTGCGTTTTATTAAGGACAGGCCACCTAGTGGCTCTAAGCAACCGACTTGTTGTAGATCGCACATTACACCACTTCCCTGATTTGGTTGTCAGCCACGCGACAAAGAGGAGTTGTTGGAAAGAGATATCGTTGGGCGTCATCAGAGGAAGCCCGAGCCATGACATGACAGCTGCTGTGGCTTTCAGCTGAGGTGGAATAAGCAGCCAAACCGATATCATTCAGGGGCTGCAAGTCGAAAACGCCTTGGCTGAGCATGTTTCCGAGACTTGGGTTCGGCATTAGAGACAGTACAGGACAACAGGACAACAGTACCAGTATCGTGTTTATTGCAAGCAGAGGTCGTCGCCACACTTTGGATACAGTACTCCACTTACCGCCACCCCGGAGAGTTCAAAGTTGTTTGATGGTGTCCCAAAACAACTTGTTGCGCACCAAAAATATACGCGCACTAACACGCCAATACGTACAACCGCGGCCTGCCCCGAAAAAAAGCTGAACTAAGCCGAGCCAAGAAAAAACACTGGATGTGAATCAAAGAAAACGAGCGATCTGCTACTGCCAAGTTAGTGTCTATCACACGGTGCCTGACTTTCAAGTTACCTCGGAAACGCCACAACCCGTATTGCAGACCTTGGTTCTTATGCTCGTTGCTTGTCTGTATTCCCAAGACGAATTCGTTCTCGTCCAAGGCCAAACAGACAAAACCAGGACAGGGTCTGCCGCCTGTGGGCGAAAATAAAGCCGTACGGTAACTTACTAGCTCAGGCGCCTGGGTCCCCTAGTCCCCCCCTGTCCCCGTGCTGGAGCTGGACATCCACCACACCCAACCAGCCGCCTCTCCACCGCTACAACTGGGGAGTAACTGCATTGCTTGGGAGTTAATCCCGCCTAATCTTGGGTGCGATCCCTGGTCGAGCAGAGCGCTCAGCCTTACTTACTTACGGTGAAAGTGGTCCCCTTTGGAACCAGCCACTCCCCCTTGATCTATATTTACTTGGCTCAGCTTGGGATATATAACTTTGGTCCTCCCCCTCCCATCCTTAGCTGATTGACATTGCTGCCGCATCATCCTAAACTTTGTCCGTTGGCGTGGCTGTTTGTGTGTGTATGCTCGCGTGATTACCACCCTCTTATATATTCCAGAGCATCTCGTAGACTAGACGAAGTTGCTCGTCTTGCACGTACACACACATACACACGTGCTCGCCAAATCATGAGAAAGAGTCTTTGGAGCAGCTTGGAACTGAGGATTGGACGACGAAGCATTACATTTTACTTCCCATAAGCGAAAATCATGAACCGAGATATGAAGCTGGGTGACGACGCCGTTATGGCCGACCAAGACAAGAACTGCCGCTTTGAAGGCTACTTTACCTATCGACCACTCTCCAACCTTCCTACACCACCGCCGAGCTCTCGTACCTCATCCGCGGCTCAGTCTCCGCGAACGACACTTGAGGACGGAGAGCCATTGATGCCCCGGTTCCGAGGTGAGCGAGCTCAGCTCCAGAGCAGGCGAGGTCCAACAAGGCGGCCACTCATGTACAATATGAGGTTGCTTCGTACCTCTCCTGTCTCTGGCTACAAACGACTTGCTTTACTAACTCAACTATAGGCCCCGCCATCCACCTTGTCAACCTCATCCCATCGTCTGCCTCGCTGGCCACTGCCTCAGTCCCTCTCGTCCAAGCTATTCTTAGCCGCGCGAACCTCCCGATCGAGACGGTTGCCCTCGCAGTATGCATCCTCGACAGTCTCGACTCTCGCTTCGCCCGTCGTTGGCGACTCTCGTGCCCTCTTCTCTCCGACTACTTCTCCCCCTCGTCTAAGCGACACACCCTTCCTGCGGCACCCATCATCCCTCAGCGACAGCAACTGCATATCGACTCGGTCAACCCCGAACTCATCATTCTTGCAGCTCTCGTCATTGCTGTAAAGTTCACCGAGGACCCCCAGGAGGCTTCTCAGTACTATTGCAAGGCATGGGGCCATGGCATGTGGTCTCACCAGCAGCTGAACGTGACTGAGCGATGCATTATGGAGAACCTCAACTACCGCATCATGCCTCTGTATGAGGATGAGTGCCTGACGGACGCCATGGTGGACATGCAACTCGCTGCTCAACAGCCTGACTGGGAAGTCAACGAGTACATTCCCATGGACAGTAACTTGAGCGGCGACGAAAGCGAAGATAGCAACACTCACTACGTTCCCACACACTCTCGCTCCAAGACACTTGGCTCGGGAGCAGCAGTTCTGGGATTAGGGCTTTCTCTAACTCCGGTCGACACTCCCACTGCCGAGGTTACCCAAGCACCTACTCCGCAACCGTCGAGGCTTTGCGATGACTATTTCAACCACTTTCAGACACGAAACGACTCATAGATGGAAAATGGCGTTTTTTGGCTTTGGGCATAACGAGGCGTTACCATGGATACCGGCACATTTAGCGACTTTGGCTTGATTTATAGCGACTCGACTTATTCCGACACGATTTGCTTCGGCACGAGTTGTTGTGTGTCGCTTTGGGAATGGAACTTTTTTGGTCACGTACCTGATCGGCAACAGGACGGAATTAGCATCATCTGTTATATGGGACGGACATCTTGACTTTATCTGGGGACCTGCTATCCTTGGAAGGAATAAGCTCCCGCATAGGCTGGGTTGGATTTGCTTTATGGCACTGGATGGCATCTGAAGCTAGGATTACACATACCCCTTTCCCGTACATTCTAGGCAATATGCATGCATAGTCAGTACGGTACTATAGTTAGTAGTTAACTTAATGTTCTATTAATGGTTCCCGTATAAGTCGGTTTGTTTTCTCTTGGCATTCTCTTGAATCATGCCATATATTACCAGCATTCCTCGGTTAAGGGACCTCTCCTTCAGGGGGGTTCCACAAGTTGACGTATCATTTCAAGCTTCACCGCAGCTTCAAACTGGCCAAGAGCTCATGATCTGAACTTGGGCACGCATACGGCAGTTAGTATCGGCTCTCAATTGAGAAGACATGTCCTGGAGTGGTTTTGGTATAGTAAAGAAAACATGTAATAGTCATCTATCTCTAATTGACATGACTGGCGATGCTCTGGTTCAGCAGATAGTCTGCTTCGCCGTATCTCATAATTCTCGCTCGTCACAAGTATATGCAAAATAATCGTCCCTCTATAGATTAACAACGACCCAGCAGTGAAATCACAATCACACTCTTCAAGGACTCAACCTCTTCAACTTCCAGTCATCAGACTCACTCCCCTCGTCCCGCTCATACACAAACCTATCATGTAGTCTGCTCTCCCTGCCCTGCCAAAACTCGATCCGATCTGGGATAATCCTCAGACCGCCCCAGAACTCAGGCACGGGGATCTTTTCCTGGCCCTCGAACAGCTCCTCAACCTCCTCAACCCAACCCTCGAGCTGCTTCCTCCCATCGTCATCTTCACCCTGCGGCTCAAGCACCTGGCTCTGTCTACTAGCCCACGCGCCGATCCTGCTGCCTCTTGCGCGCGTGTCGTAGTAGACCTGGCTCTCCTCCCTCGAGAGCCGCTCGACGCGGCCCTCGACGTGCACCTGGCGCTGCAAAGACTCCCAGAAGAAGAGCATGGCGGCGCGCGGGTTGGACGCTATGTCGACGGCCTTGCGGGACGTGCCGAGGTTGGTGTAGATAACAAAGCCGCGCGAGTCAAGCTCCTTGAGGTAGACGGTGCGCGAAGAGATGCGGCCCGAGGGGAGCGAAGCTGTCGAGAGCGTGCATGACTCCGGGTGGTCGACGCCCGAGTCGTTCTCCTGGGCGCGCGAGAACCAGGCGTGGAATTGCGGGATCGGAGATGTTGGGTTGAGCTGGGAGCGGACAAGGGTGCCCTTTGTGAACTGCTCTGCTTGGCCGTGGGCTTGATGGCCCGCGGGGGCGACTATATCTCGAGTGTCAGTTTCATGGTGTTGCGGGGGAGGGGTAGACAAGACAGAAGAGTATACATACAGATGAGCTTTGAAGTATCTGGCGCTGAGTGAAGGGCCATTTTTGCAGTGGAAAAGAGTCTACTACTAGAGGCAAGTGTTAGAAGACGCATTGAAGAGCGAGAGGTGTTGAGAGATGAGATGCGACTCACTTGAAGCATACGATGATGAGATGGGATGTTTTTGAGATGAGGTACGTACTTGAGAGCTTTCGGGATGGATCTGGTGGAGTTATGACATCGTCGAAGGGTCCTTCCGCATCGGAGGCTCTGCTGACTTGTCGATAGAGTTTTATTGGCTGGTTGGGTCCCTGCAGGAACATATTTGAGTACGTACCTTGAGATACGAAGTCAACAGCTCGACAATTGCAAGGGTATATTGAAGTTTTGTTCTGCTTATTCAATCTGAAGGTTTTACATAGGCAGTTCAGCATGTGTGATAGTAGTAGAGTAGTTGACAAAGGAACTTTGCATAAACCTCTGATGATACTCAAAAATGAAAAGAAAACACACCAAACATATACACGACACACACAACACGGAACACACGGATAAACGTAATAATTATATTAACTAAACGTATACGACGTATACGCAATACATGATAAAACATACATACATAAAACTCATACGACGACGCGAGTCGTTCTACACATTCTAAAAAAAAACATATCATGTCATCACGGGCATCATCCTGCAATGCTTGCTAACGCACGCCAATTTCTATCCGGCACTCAAATTACAAATCTCCAAGCAAATCGTATCATGAAACTTTTAAAATCCTTCGCATCTCTTAAGAGTTCGCCATAACCAGAGCCAACAGAGCCATTCGGCAGTAGAGGCCATAGCGCATCTAGATATCATGTTAGCAATCTTGATCAACTTGGTATAGATAGTAATGCTTACCTGTCGGAAGTACGCCGCCCGTTGGTCAAAGTCAACCTCCTCAGCAACCTCCTCGTTGCGGGGTAGAGGGTGCATGACAATCATGGAGCTCTTGGCGTGCTTGAGCGAAGCGTTGTCCACTCGGTAAGAGTTCTTGACTCGCTGGTACTCCTCCTCGGTAGGGAAACGCTCACGCTGCACTCGTGTGCAGTAGAGAGCATCGCTGCGAGCCAGGATCTCGGGAGTGAGAGTCTCAGACTCGCACAGAAGCTGGCCGGAAGCAACAAGCTGCTCTCGGACCTTGGCGGGCAGAGCCAGCGCCTTGGGGGCAACCAGCTGAACCTGCACGTGGTAGTGTCGGAGCAGGTACACCAGAGAGTGCACAGGTCGGCCGTAGAGGAGGTCACCAAGGAAGGTGATGGTCAGGCCCTGCACGGTACCCAGCTCCTCACGGATGGTGAAGAGATCCAGGAATGCCTGAGTAGGGTGCTCCTTGCTGCCGTTACCCCCGTTGATGACAGGGACGGGACTGTACTTTTCAGCAACGTCGACGCTGCTCTCCTCGGGGTGACGGAGGACGACAGCATCACCATAGCATCCCAGAGTGCGGAGGGTATCCTGCAGAGTCTCACCCTTCTTGACTGAAGAGTGCTGTGTGGAAATGGCGATGGTACGTCCACCAAGACGCTGCATAGCAGCGTCAAAAGAGGCCGAGGTTCGGGTCGAGGGCTCGTAGAAGAGCGTAGTCAGGACACGGCCTCGGAGAATGTTCAGGACACCCTCGCGCTGCACACCAAGACGCATCTCCTGAGCAACAGTGAAGAGCAGGTGGAGATCAGCTCGGCTGTAAGACTTGACAGACAGAACGTGGGTGTTCTTGAAAGACGAAGGCTGAGACAGCAACTGCTGGAGCGAAGAGCTGACCAGAGGCTGGAGTTGCAAGCTGGACGCGAGCTCGTCGACAGGGGCCGCACCACGAGCAGGCGAAGGCAGGGCTGCGCCGACGGAACCAGCATCCATACCGAGAAGGCGGTTCAGGGGCCTGGTGCCGCCCAGCATGGACAACCGACGGTCTTGAGGCGACTCAGTAACCTGAGCAATCGAGGTGGTCGGCTTGATAGGAGGCGACATGGGAGGAGCAATGTGCGACGACATGTCCTTACCCTGGGGCAAGACATCCAGCACCTTGCCGTCGAGGCAGACGGTGGTGTTCTGGAAGGTGACTCGCTGGATCGAGGCACGCATGCGGCGGCCCTCGAAAGGAGACCAGAAGTTGCCAGGAGCAACAGTGTAAGGACGGTCAATCTCAGCCTCGATGGTGGTGCCAGCCTGCTCGTGGAGCTCAAAGATCTCCATAGGGTTGGTGTAAAGACGAGCCTTGATGTCATCGACAGTAAGACGACCCTCAGCAACTGAAGTCAGCAGCAGGGGTAGAGCGTCCGAGATACCCATGTGAGGATCACCCTTGTGGCCGAGCGAGGTGGCCAGGCGGTAAGGGAGACTACCAATGGAGAACACGTCGATGGTGGACATGTACGCCCAGAGAGCCTTCTGGTCAGCAGCAGTAGGGAGACGCTCGCACTCGGGGTACTCGTCACGCGAGAGGTAGAGGGCGTAGATGGACACATCGCAGGTAACCTGCAGACCCTTGGCCTTGCTGAGAGCGATAAGCTTGATGTCGTCCTTGTTGGTAACCGAAGTGACGTGGATTCGTCGGTTGTGAAGGCTGGCAAGCAGAAGAACCGAGGCCAGGTCAGTCAGCTTAGCATCAGTGACGATGGGCTTGTGAGTAGGCCAAGAGTCGAAGTGAGCAGTAACAGCAGCAACCTTGCTGATGTTGCCAGAGAGGTGGTTGAAAGGAATGAAGAGCGATCCCACCTCGCCGGTAACGTGGCTGATCTGATCAGCGTTCTGTGAGGTAGCGGCCACAGAGAAGTTGTAGTCGCAGTAACCACCTCGTCGGCTGTTCTGCTGAGCCGCCTTCAGGGTGATGGCGTCAGTGATGGCGCCGTCCACACCCAGAGGCATGATGCGGATCATGCTGAAACCGGCAGAGATGGATGCCTTGGTCACAGTCTGGAGGTCCTGGTTGTTAGCAGCAGCGATGCCAGGGACAAAGGCAGCGATGTTGATAAGGCCAGGCAGCACAACAGTTCGGTGGCTGGTCTGGTAGTCGCGCTTGGAGACCTCGAGCTCGAAGTGACGGGCAATGGCCTCGACCAGGATCTTGGCATTCTTGACGTTGGTCACAAGCGGAATCTGGTAGTCGACGGCCATACGTCGAGTCTGGTAACCCTTACTCATGTAGTTGGCGGGACGTCGGTACTTGTTGTTAGATGGCAGGTTGATGTACAGATCAATGGTGTTCTTGGCCAGATGCTGAGTGAGCGAGAACTCAGAGCTGCGGTCCTCCTCCTTACCAAGAACCTCGAGGTACTGAACCTGGACGCCATGCTCCTGGAGGAAATCGGCTGTACCAGAGGTGGCAAACAGCTTGTAGCCAATCTTCTCAAGCTTCTGCACCGAAGGAAGCATCTCACGCTTGTCCTTGTAGGAACCAATGGACAGCAAGATGTTCTTCTTAGGGATCTTGAAGCCAGTGGACATGAGAGCCTTGAGGTAGGCTTCGTTCTTGTCAACACCGAAAGAAGCAACCTCACCAGTAGAAGCCATCTCAACACCCAGAACGGGATCAGCTCCAGAGAGACGGGAGAAACTGAACTGGGGCACCTTGACACCGACGCAGTTGGGCGCAAGATCAATGGGAGGGTAGGCCTGGAAGGGCTGGCCCATGATAGCCTTGGTAGCCATCTCAATCAGATCAACACCCATGACCTTGGACACGAAGGGGAACGAACGCGAGGCACGAACGTTACACTCAATAACCTTGATGTCGTTGTCCTTGGCAATGAACTGAATGTTGTAAGGACCAGTGACGTTGAGCGCAGCGCCGATCTTTCGGGTAGCCTCAGTGATACGGTCGATGGTAGTCTGCTCCAGATCCTGAGGAGGCAGGATGAGGGTAGCATCACCAGAGTGGACACCAGCGTTCTCAACGTGCTCAGAGATGAAGTGGCCAACCATCTTACCGTCCTTAGCAACAGCGTCCATCTCAATTTCCTTAGCGTTCTCGATGTACTTGGTGATAACCACAGGGTGCTCTCGGGAGACCTCAGCGGCCTGGTCCAAGTAGTTCTTAAGATCCTTCTCGGAGTAAACTGTGTTCATGGCGGCACCCGAGAGAACGTAAGAAGGTCGAACCAACACGGGGTACGAAACCTTGTTACAAAACTCCTGAGCCTCAGCAAAGCTGGTAAGCTCCTTCCATGTAGGCTGGTCAACCTCGATGCGGTCCAACATACGAGAGAACTTGTATCGGTTCTCAGCGTTGTCAATCATCTCAGGCGAAGTACCCAAGACCTTGACACCAGCGCGGTGCAGAGGGAGGGCAATGTTGTTGGGGGTTTGACCACCCATAGCGCCCAAAACACCGCTCGAGTTCTCAAGCTGGTAGATATCCAGCACAGTCTCGAGGTTGATGTTCTCAAAGTAGAGCTTATCAGCCTCGTCGTAATCTGTGCTTACCGTCTCAGGATTGTAATTCACCATGATTGTCTTGAAACCAGTGGCACGAAGGGTTCGGATGGCTCGGACTGAGCACCAGTCGAACTCGACTGAGGAACCGATACGGTAGACACCAGAACCCAGGACCATGACACCGTGATCGTCGAAGTTGACGTCGTGCTCGGAGGCGTTGTAGGTCATGTAGAGGTAGTTGGTGAAGGCAGGGAACTCTGCTGCAACGGTATCGATTTGCTTGACGAAGGGCTGGATACCTGCCTCGAGTCGGAGACGGCGGACGGCAATCTCGTTTGAGCTCCAGAACTTGGCGAGCTGACGATCACTGAATCCGAGACGCTTGGCCTGTAGGAGGATGGAAGGGCTGGTGGTGATGTCGTTGGTGCTGTAACTAGTCATTCTCTTGGCGAAGTCGCTGAGACCCTTGAGCTTGCGGAGGAACCACTTGTCGATCTTGGTCAACTCCCAGATCTTGTCGACAGTGTAGCCCTCGTGCATGGCGTTGGCAATGGCAAACAGACGCTGGTCAGAGGGAGTCTGAAGCTCGTCCTCGATGCTCATAAGAGCCTCTGTCTCGTTGAAGCCGAGGTTGTGGAAATCGATAGCTCGGATAGCCTTCTGGATAGCTTCCTCGAATGATCGACCGATACTCATAACTTCACCCACACTCTTCATAGAAGAGCCAAGCTGGGTGGACACGCGAGTGAATTTCTTGAGATCCCATCGAGGCATCTTGACCACGACGTAATCGAGCGAGGGCTCGAAGCACGCGCAGGTGACCTTGGTGACCGAGTTCTTGATCTCCTTGAGGGGAATACCGAGACCAAGCTTGGCAGCAATGAATGCCAAGGGGTAACCGGTGGCCTTGGAAGCGAGGGCCGACGAACGAGACAGACGGGCGTTGACCTCGATAATGCAGTACTCGCGGGAGAAGGGGTTCAGAGCGTACTGAATGTTACACTCTCCCACGACTCCAAGGTGGCGAATGACATTCACAGCTGTTGTTCGCAGCATGTTGTAGTCCTCGTCGGACAAAGTTTGGGAGGGGGCGACAACAATGGAGTCACCAGTGTGAATACCGAGGGGATCGAAGTTCTCCATGTTACAGACGGTGATACAGTTGTCCTGAGCATCACGAACAACCTCATACTCAATCTCCTTCCAACCCTTCATACTGCGCTCAATGAGAACTTGGGGACTGGCGGCGAAAGCCTTGTTGCAGAGATCAAGCAGCTCGTCTTCGTTGTTGGCAAAGCCACTGCCGAGGCCACCAAGAGCATAGGCAGCTCGCACAATGACGGGGAAACCAATTGCCTTGACGACGTGCATAGCCTCGTCAATGTTGTTGGCGGAAGCAGACTTGGCGCACTTCTCGCCAATAGAGTCCATGCTTCGCGCAAAGAGCTCACGGTCCTCGGTGGTGATGATGGTGTCGATGGGGGTACCAAGGACCTTGACACCAAGCGACTCAAACTCGTCCTTGAGCTGGATACCGACCTGAAGGGCGGTTTGACCACCAAAGGTAACATAGATGGCGTCAGGGCGCTCATACTGGATGACCTTTCGGACAAAGTCAGCGTTGACGGGAAGGAAGTAGACCTTGTCCGCCAAACCCTTGGAGGTCTGAATGGTGGCGATGTTAGGGTTGATGAGGACAGTGTAGATGCCCTCTTCTTTCAGAGCCTTGATAGCCTGGCTACCGGAGTAATCGAATTCACCAGCCTGACCAATGCTGAGACCACCACTGCCGAGAACCAGAACCTTGCGGACCGAGACACGGGGGTGAAGACGCTCGTTCTCCTCAATGGTGCCACCAGGGAAGCTGACGGGAGCCTTGAGCAGCTCAGGCTTCTCAGCGCAGTTGGCGATGGTGTCAATGAAGACATCGAAGAGGAACTCGGTATCGCGGGGACCGGGGGTGCTCTCGGGGTGGAACTGCACACTGAAGTAGGGCTTCTCAGAATGCATGATACCCTCGTTGCTACCGTCATTGGCGTTGACGAAGAGCTCCTTCCAGCCGTTGGTCAAGCTCTCAGTGTCGACAGCGAAACCGTGGTTCTGGGAAGTGATGTGACACTTTCCAGTGACCATGCTGGTGCAGGGAATGTTGTGACCGCGGTTACCGAACTTCATCTTCTTGGTGGTGGCGCCAGCAGCGCGGGCGAGGAGCTGGTGTCCCAGACAGATACCGAAGACGGGGATTTCGTTCTTCTCAAGGACGGTAGCAATGTTCTTAATGGTGGTCTCGAGCACGGCGGGGTCACCGGGACCGTTGGAGAGGAAAAGACCGTCGAACTCGTCAATGGCGCTGGCGATATCGTAGTCCCAAGGGCATACGAGGACCTCGACACCACGCTTGAGGAAGCACCTCAGCTGGTTGTACTTCATACCGACATCGAGACACAAAATACGGATAGTACGCCCTGACGGGTGCTTACGGGCGACCGACGTGGGAGGCTTATAGAGCTTAGGCTCCTTGATGGACACTACGTAGATATAATAAGCATGCGTCTTCAAGTACGAAAACGCTGGAAGACTTACCCTCTGCCACCAAGTTCTTGGTGTTGGGGTTGACCCACTCGATCTGCTCGAAGTTGTCGGAAGGCACAGCAGCCAGGGCACCGTCAACCTGGCCGTTGGCAGAGCCATTGGCGAGGCCGCGGGTCTCGAGGCGCATCTTGCCCAGCATGCTACCCTTTTCACGGATCTTCTTGGTCAGGGCGCGGGTGTCGACGCCGTACATGGCGGGAACGCCCTGCTCCTTCAGCCATGTGCCGAGGGAGGAGGTGGCAAGAAAGTGAGAAAAGTCCTCGCCAGCGTATGAGGCGGTAACAAGACCAGCAATGTGGATCTCGTTGGACTCGAAGTGAGCAGGCAAGTCGCCGAGGAGCTCGTCCATGGCCTCGCGCGAGGGGACGCCATAGTTTCCAACCAGAGGGAAGGTAATGACGAGAATCTGGCCGCGATACGAAGGATCTGTCACGGACTCGGGGTAGCCAACCATACCCGTCTGGAAGACAAGCTCTCCAGCAATGCTCTTCTGAGCACCAAAGCTGTAGCCCTGGAAGGTGGAGCCATCCTCAAGCTCGAGGCAGACGAGGCCATCGTCCTCGGCGCCAACCTGGCGGGCAGACGCCGGAGGTAGAGGAACCAGAGACATCTTGTGTGTGTATAGATGTGGTTATTATTGAAAATTGAAGCAAAGAAAAGCTCCTGCGCTGGGGTTTAGAAACGAGCACCCAGAGAAACGAAGCGCGGGGCAGTAGACGACGGGGACGAGGAGGGGTCGTCGTAGTCGCGAGAGGACAGCGAAGATTGCGAGCGACGGGCCGGCAAGACAACTCGTTTTCAGAGCTACCCTGGTCAGGTCAGAAGCTACCTCGCAATCATCAGCCTCACAAGAGAAGAAGAGGTTATTTGAGAGAGGAGCGAGGTTTTGGGGAGGGGAGGAGGAGGAAGAAGAGAGGACTTTTAACGAAAGCGGCCCTGAAACTTTTTTTTTTATCGCTGCTGCACTTGGTTCAGTTGGCTGCTGCATGTGCAGGGTATATCCCCCGCTGTGGGCGGCTCTAGCTGTTGATTGGCCAATTCGTCAAGGCGTCCAATTGCAGGAATCTGCAGGGACACTAAAATGCCCCGCCGTGCCTTGGCCGAACCAAAGCTTTTAAGCCTCTCCACAAGCTGCGCAACAACCTTTCATCATGAGTTAGCGATGCGATGGACCATGACAACTGGTTGGATTCCGAGCCTTGCGAGAGTTGGTTGGGTTACCGGCCGGTACATATTAGATCAGCGGTCAGGGTTTAGCCACGACTCGGAGGAAACACACAGTCGCTTGCCGAAGCTCCCTTGATATATGATATGGAGGCGGGCGCGCGGGGAGACTTGATAGCAACTCCGAGAGCGAGCACATTTCCATGTCGAGGTGGCTGGCATGGAGCTGGAGTGAGTTGTCATGACAAAGTTCTGCATTGGGAGAGACTGAGCAGCTTCTGGTAGGGAACAGCAGCAAGCCATTCCAGAAGCCATGCAATACGTCAGCTGTGGCTTACGGTCAGCCAGCATGCAGCAACCAACGTTCCCGTCTCTCTCACATGGACCCAAAGTGAGGTGAGGGTATTATTGCCGGCATTCAGCCCAAAAACCCCGAGATCTCAAAGCTTAGCCCAGGGCGGCATCGGTATTGCAGCAAGAAGAAAAAAAGGCCTGTGCTTGTTCTGTTCTGTTCACAGACCAGGCTAAAACATGGAACACCCACTTTCCGCTTATCGTTCACCTCCACAGCCTGAGGGGAAAAAAAGATTTTTTTTTTATCCCTCCTCTGACTACGTATGTCATAAGTGGATTGTCCGTCCCGCTTGGTTTTAGCCTCATGCGTGCATCCAAACCCATCATGCAGGTTCAGCAGCACTCCTGCAGCGCATTGAGGCTCGTGTCACGCGAGCGCATGGCGTGTCTCACAATCTATCAAGACCGCTTATGGTGGTAAGAAACGTATGAGGTAGTCAGCTTTTATATCAATTCAACATACCTAGTAAGCCAAGAGGGACATCCTTGTAATCACAGCAGGTTTCTTCAGTCCAATAAGGTTATCACAATAAGCAATCGAGCCGAGTTCCGCACGAGATCTTCTGCCCCAACAAACCGAACAGTTTGTGATGGAAAAGAATCAAATTGTAGTGACAACAGAACAGCACCAGATTATTCAAATAGATGGATTTTTCTTTCTCGTGAGGACCTCAACGCCTTGGAGCCATACCAGTCTTCAAACCCAAGTCCCTCGGTACCTGGCCATACTCTCGACCAGATACACTCCTCATAGCACTCCTTAGATGACGCTGTGCTTTCAACAAGAGTGCTTCTAATCCGCCAGTTTCTCATGATCTTCAAACCAAATCAACATCTCCTATACCAAAACAATGTGTAAATGCGCCCAACTCAGCGAATTAACCCAATCCAGAAACTCCCATCCGCAATGTTTATAAATCCTCATATGTACACCAACTTTTCAAATACGACCCCCAGCCACGTTATTGCGAGGGCATGCCTGGCTGAGGTACTGGCGGTGCTCCCATATTTGTCATTTTGGGTGTCCTCTGAGCTGTTGGACTGGCTTGACTTCCCATCATATTGCCTGGCTTCTGTCCACCTTGGGGATTCGGGCGGAAAGCGGGTTCTTTCTTTGGATCGAAACCAGGGAAGGCGGCTTGTAGCCTCGAGTATAAGTCCTTGATGCTCTTATCCCGTTCTTCGCGGTCCGCTACTGGGTCGATATTGCTATCTGATCCTTCAGGTCCTCCTACAGCAGGGATTCTAAGCTTGAGGTTAAGATTGAGAGGAGGTGCACTGAGATACGCCGGGCACGGTGGGACCTTGACCTCGGGCTTCCGGTCTGCAAGTGCTGCCATATAAGACAAATTTGCTTGTAACCGTCTCATACATCTAGAAACAGCATTGTTAGTCACGCCTCGTGATGCCATTCCTGGAGACTTACTGAAGATAGTCTTGTTGTAGCTGCGTTTCTTCTTCTGTTGGTTTCTTGTCGCCCGCATTTCCGGCCGCCGCATGTTCCTTCTTAAGTTCTTGCTGGGTTGTCTGAAGCTGGATCGATTCGTATAGGAGTTCGTGGTTGATGTCGAGTAGCAATGCAAAGCGCTCTTTGTCGCGGGATTCCGTCCCAGGGCTTAGCGGCACCGCCGCTGTTGAGCTTCCATTAACGGCTGGCCCTTGGTTCGAGGAAAAGGTTGGGGTTTGGGGTGTCGACAAGGCAGCAGATGGTTGTTGCTGTTGAGCTTGTGTCTGTTGCTGTGGCTGCTGAGGCTGTTGTTGTTGGAGCTGTTGAGGAGGCTGTGGTTGCTGGTGCTGTTGCTGCTGGTTTGTCGGCGTTTGGCTTTGAGAAGGAGGCTGAGGCGTCGAGAATTGGCCCTGTTGCGACATGGCGTTGTTCGGTGTTCCTTGTACAGCGCTCGGTGGTCTCTGAGGAGTTGATACCTGCCCCATAGCAGCAGGATTGTGTTGTTGTTGCTGCTGTTGTTGTTGCTGCTGTTGTTGCTGCTGCTGTTGCTGTTGCGCCTGCTGCTGCATTCGCTGCATCATTTGATTCTGCTGAGGCATACCAGCCTGATTCATCGGAAATCCTTGCATACCTCCGCCCATCATGTAGTTGGGCGCAAAGCTTTGGGGAGCGACCGAGGAGGGAACGACCTGGCCGTACGGATTGCCAGCGAATTGTTGTTGGAATCCTGCCACTGTGCGCAAACACGTCAGCGATTGAAAGGTAAAGAGATGGAAAAGTGACGAATCGCGTCGCAAATCGCTTTGCGCCGCGTTCGCTGCATGGCGCGCCTGAAGATGAAGCTTCCACCTGGCCATCTGTCTTGTTCGCGAGGCTGGCGGAGCATTGAAGTCGGGCGCGTCGCAGGAAGACTGATGGGGTGTCGCGCGCAAATGATGGGATAGCACCTACTCTGACCATTGGCAGCCATATGCTGCATGCCTGCGTTTGGCATCATGCCTCCAGGACCACCAGGCATCATCTGGGGATTCGCGCCAGGGCCGAAACCTCCCTGGGGCGTCATACCAGCGAACTGCTGCTGCTGGTTATACATCATCTGCTGAGCGGCTGGCTGGGCTCCGGACTGCTGCTGTGGGACAGTGTTGTTGAAGGAGGGAGCAGCATTATTGCCAAAGCCATAGCCGGCGGAGTACATGGCTGTGGACAGGGCGTCAAGGCGTCAGGGCAGCGCTTCGAGCGGCAGCGCGTACGGGGGACTGGCACTGGCACTGGCACTGGCACTGTAGCAGCGGCAGACGGCGGAGGGAGGGAGGGATGTGATGGGATGCGCGTGCGTGCGTGCGTGCGTGTGCGTGTGTGAGCGAGAGCGGGCTTGTCGTTGGCTGGCGATGGAACACGAGCAGGGTCCAATCAGTCGAGTCGATCAGTCAGTCAGTCAACTGTAAGTTACAGATAATGATCGGTCGGTGAGTGAGGGACAGGCACTGTAAGGTCTGGGCGAAGCGTGGGCTTGTCGCTTGTGTGAGGACGCGGTTCAGTTGGTTCCAGGATTGGAAATGAAACCTGGGTTTGATTTGGGGCGCCCAAGTCAACGTCGGACGGTTGAGAAGTGGTTGTGTGGGGCCACCAAACCACTTACGTTACTCCTATTCGACGCCCGACTATTCAGCCTGCATGTCGATTATACCAAGATATTGTATCGTAGCATGGATGCTAGGGATTATATGTAGATCCTAGGTCTATCAACTATCTTTGTCAAGGTTTTCTCGTACTTTGAACCTCTGATGCCATGCCCAGCGGACAAGCTTCAGGAACAGTGGCCAGGGTAGGCAAATGCTAAGCCGGGCTGTGTCTGCAACGTGTAAACGATCAGTATGAGTGTATGGATTGTTTTACGAGCAAAGCACATGTTCATAAGTTGACAATCACTTACAGCTAAGATCGAATACCTTCCTCTGATCCAACAGGATGCTTTTATAATGATCCTATGTTTCGTCAAGTCTTGCTATAATAGGACTATCCATTCGCTAATAGACTCAGCGTTAGCCGTCACATGCCCCTTACATTAGCTCACCAGTCCCTTGACAATCTCAACTCACTGTTAAAAGCCCAAAGACCGCCACTCAAGGACCTCATCATCTCCTTAACTCGATTTATTCACCCTTTTAAAAACACTAGTTATTCAGCTGGCTTCTCTCAGCGCTATCAAAACGATACCGCGTCCGTCCGTCTTCACCTGCGATTAATATATCGGACGTCGCTCGAGACGCACATCCTGTCTATCCACAACCTTGGACCGTGATTTGGCGTCTCGAGTTCATCAATTAGATAGGTCGCGTGGCCCAATGGCAAGGCGTCTGACTACGAATCAGAAGATTCTGGGTTCGATCCCCAGCGTGATCATTCCTTTTTGCCTTTTTATGCCAGTAGGCTAATTCGATGTCAGCGAAGCCCTTGATATATACATTGGGCGTTAGAGAGGCTGTGAATTTGTGTCTTAATGTATCCAATCCTTCCCTAACGTCTACTTAAGTATGCTTCCATATAGTAGTACACGACAAAGGATAACTTGTTTACTGGAATCCCATTTTCTTTGAAGTTCAACTTCCGACTGTCGGACAAGTGGACTAAATATTAAATGTTAGAAACTTGGCTTTTGTCTGAAAAGCATAGAGAAAACATAGTGTCACAGGTTAGTTATGCCGCACCATACTACAGTGACCATAACCAATCCTAATACTTGGTGAAAAACTCGGAATATGAACAAAATATGAAACAACTTGCCCTTGGTCTCTTGGTGATTTATAGAACACATAACATTGTTATTGGGCCGGTCGTCTGAATAGCCAGTCGGTGGTGTTTAATTGTTTCCATTTCTAGTTCAGTTAACCTCGTAACTGTGATGGAAAAGTCGTGTCTGTCCACACACTGTGATATATATGATACATGATGATCATCGGGGCAGTCAATCGCGTCATATTAGGCCTAGACTTGCGGGTCTGACTTGTTTGTGATGAGGGTAGGAAGCCGTACTTGCATATATTTAAAGGCCGCGTGTGGTCGAAGCATAGGATGTTCAAGCATAGCATTAAAACGATTAGTTACACATGATTCTAAGTTATTATTACTTTTGATAGAGTATCAATGGAGGTAACAGTATCTTTTGTTTTTAATGTGCTTCCACTGAAGCAGTAGACCTCTTGTTTGACAGTGAACCTATCCAGCAGCGACAACAAGGAACCCATATCCGCTCTAGATACAAATAGACGACAACGCTTTGGAACGAACCCAGAATCTTCTGATTGGAAGTCAGAGACCCTACTGATGTTTCGTAAGTATTGAATGACCCTGATTCAGAGGAGAGAAACTCAAGGAGGAATCCCGGTAATTGAACTTACCCGCTGGACTACGCGACCGTTTTTTCCCATATCTATGCTCTCTAATTGCATTCGACAGACATTGTCATGGACTACCTGCTGATGATTTAATCAATCGTCTCATAGCATGCGTGCTGTTTGGTCGGCATGGTTTTACTGTCACTTGAGGAGTGCCCGACTTGGCGAAGCGGGCCAAGAGAAGCGAAATCCAGGTTGATATGGAAATGCATGGAGTTAGGCAGATGAATCAACATGACTCTGTTGGATTAATTGTGAGATTGTTTCCTAACTTGATCTGATTGTAAACTGGGGAAATATAAAGGATAACTATTTGTAGAAGGCTTTAGAGCAAGCATTTATCTAGCCAATCAAGACTCAAGGTCACTTACACCAACACATTCTGGCTATTGCTAACCACAAGTGAACAATCAGACAATAAGACTGATTGGTCTCGATAACAAGTTAGTAGAAATTCTTCAAGTTACTACAGGTTCAAGGTACAGTTGTAGTCAGACGCATTACTGTATGGCTGTTAGTATAGTAGCCTGTGCAGAGGAGAGCAGGTGTTGACATGCCTGAGAAGCAGAGAGACCTTGCCGAATTGCAATAGGCCAAAAGGAAAGCATAGCCTACTTGTAACAACCTTGAAATAAGATAATAGAGGTTTCTCGATCCAGAGGAATGGCTGCTTGTATAAAAGCGGAGGGGCGTTATGTAGACATGTCTTTATTATCAGAAGCCCAGTAGTTTTACATTTGCTATGTATTGAATCTCTTATTCTTAGTTCTTTGGCTTCCAGAGTGAGTATATGGTGATTACGCGGCTTTGGGAATGGAGGCGAGGGGCAAGAAATGGAGGAAGGAAGGGAGAGGCGCTTTCAGAGACAAGTCTTTAAGCCGCATTTCAGACAATCTTATTTTTGGATCCGGAAGATTGGTAGAACTCAGCGTGTATAAGAACTGAGACAGTACTCCAGTAGGTGCCATGATACCTAAGAAGGCTGTTTATCCCAACTCAAAAGTCTGCTACCTGTAGCATAAATTATAACTCTGATTCTGGGCGTTGTTTGCTCGAAGCTCTATCAAGTCGATTACTGAAGCTGGTTGAAATATAACTCATGCTAACACATATTGGCTATGACTGGTAGTGTCTAGTTACAGAATAATTAACTCACGCCGCAAGCACCGATCGAGTAATCAACAAGGTCCGAGACAAAACAGCAGCATGGCTGTCAGACAGGCAGTCAGTGTCAGCCAGCCAAGTTTGTCTCACTCTGCTGACGGGCTTGGGCGAGGTTCAGAAAGGAGGATTACCTCCTGCCAGGGCCAGGGGCGCTTCATATCCGCATATGAGAGCTGCATCTCTTGGAGGCACTAAGACATGGACAAAGGGGCCGTATTCTACTCATGGGAATGTGGAGGAGATGGGATTCCGCGCGCAGCTTCACATGCAAAGCAAAAGAGCTTGGCTTCTTTGCAGTCATTCAACTCAATTGTTCTTGGTATAACCCAAACATCGTTCGCTAACTTGCCTGACATGTCTTGTCAAGGCTTTACCGACCCTGCTGGTAGCTGAGAACCAGGCTTAATTAGGATTTGGCGCCAGTTGAGCAGAGTTACTTTGCTGTTTTTGGCTTGTGATGGCGTCGCGTTCCTGAAAAAAGCGGCCGCCATGAGCTTCCACGTGTATAACCCGACCAGTAGCAAGATTCCGTGGTACAGAGATTATAGAATGGCGTGCGGCAAAGGTACAACTTTGACAAACCGAGAAAGGCCCAATTGGAAACGTTACACTCGAGATCGGCCGAGCTGTTCTTGGTGAGAAACCTCTGGCTGTTTCGTGTTTCAGAATCTCCTTTTTAAACTTTTGTTTTTCATGCTTGCCAATCATTCAATGAATCAGTCTTTGAGTCAACCAGTCTTGTCTTGTCTGCAATTGCCCTTGCTTGAGCGAGACCGAAATTGGTGGGGGTGGGTAACAATGCATAGTTGACAGACAAGGATCTCAACTGATGGATGGTTACGCAGCAGTAGAAGACATTTGAAGCGAAAAGGTAAAAGACATGAACTTTTCATAAATTTAGCCGCGCGTTCTATGGTAATCTCAATGCCTTTTCATGACTGATCTACGTAATAGAATACTCTGGTAGTCATGATACGCATCTTCATGGTGTCAAGCCTCGTCTCCAAAACTCTCCGCCCGCCAATCCCCATCCCCAAGACATCTGTCAGCTAAAAAGTTAGTGGATGTTACCCCTGATCTACCCCCAAGATCGATGTCCGGGTTCTGTTTTGTTGGAAACAAACCGTGTGGTCGTTGACGATCCCTTACCCGCGCGGCCAGGCGAAACAGCCGGACCTCTCTGTCTGTAACACAGGCGAAATGTTCTACTGGCCACAAACGACGGCTGCTGGCCGAGAGCATCGATCACGGGGTAAGAAGCTTCAGGGGTCAGGCTCATGATTCAACGGTCCAGTCCATGTCTGAGGCTCATCAGCCCAAGTCTTTGCTATGAAGCAGCGTCATTCGTCATTCGTTCCTCAAGGTATCTACCTCCCTGTCCGCCTGTCTCTCCGTAATACGGAAACAGTCGCCAAGGTGTAGAAATGCTTGGTTATATACCTAGCCTGGTCCCCCGTCGTCTATCAACGTTTGGTCTAGCCCGGTCCAGCCTAAAACAACCATCTCGTTCAGCTTCAGCTCCTTGTGTCCTCGTATTCCATTCTCTAAGCCGAGGCCCCTCTTTGGTCTTTTCCTATTTTTACTTTTCATGCCCTATTTGGGTGATTCTTTCTTTTTCTATTTAGTCGTCCATTGTCCCTGTTTGACTTTAGCCTCATGAGTTGCATGCATGATACATGAACAACGCTCATTCACACTCTGCTCGGCTCACGAAATCTTATCTGGCTCTTACTCGACCGTCATTCATTATCTGGCCAGGCCAAAAACTTTTATCCCGTCTTTTGGCGGAGATTTAGGACCCCGCCGACCTTCGTCACTCACTACATCTTCCTGGAGAAGACCTACGACGAACCACTTAACCATCCATAATGAAGCTCTTAGCTCTCGCCAGTGTGGCTTCTCTCGCCGCTGCTGGCGGTAAAACTGCCCCTAATTCCTTGGATGCCACAAACTCTGGTACGTGTTACGCCCGCTACGTTCTACTGTTCACTGACAAGCCCAGAATCTATCAAAAATGTAGCAGCAACTCTCGCCTACGATGCCATGACCTACTACAGTGGCAACACATCATCAGTCGCCAAAGATCTCGGTGACCTTCAAGATCCCTACTATTGGTGGGTAGCCGGCGCTCTCTGGGGCGTCATGCTCGACTATTACCACTACACCGGAGACTACAGTTACAACGATGTCATTATCGAGGCCTTGCTCGGGCCTACAAACCTCGGCACCAACCACGACTACATGCCTGTTGAACATGCCGACGAGGAGGGCAACGACGATCTCTTCTTTTGGGGTTCCGCCGTTCTATCAGCCGCCGAACGAAACTTTCCCCAGCCTAATAAGGACCTTCCCTCATGGCTCGATATCAGCGTAAACGTCTTCAACGAGCTCGCCAGCCGCTGGAACATGACAAACTGCGGTGGTGGACTCCTGTGGCAGATATTCCCAGATAATCCAAACGGCATGACTTACAAGAACTCGGTCAGCAACGGCGGCTTCTTCCAGCTCTCTGCCCGTCTTGCCCGTGCTACCGGTAACAGCACGTACCTTGAATGGGCCAACAAAATCTGGGACTGGTCCTGGGACGTAGGCTTTATCGACCACCGCAACTATCATGTCTACGACGGAGCGAGCGTATTGGATAACTGCCAAAAGACTACATATCACTCTTTCACCTACACCAGCGGCATCTACCTCTACGGCGCCGCTGTACTCGCAAACTACACCGAAAAGCCAGAATGGGTGGGCCGCTCTAAGCGCCTACTAGAGGGCACTGACTGGTTCTTCTCACCCTTTGATAACTCAACCAACGTCATGTATGAGGCCGCCTGCGAGACGGTCAACACATGCAACTGGGACATGTCCACATTCAAGGGCTATCTCTCTCGCTTCATGTACCTTTCGGTCCAGATGCAGCCCTCACTTCGTGAGCATGTCCATGAATTCATGCTCCCCTCAGCCAAGGCTGCTGTTCAGACGTGCACTGGCGGCAAGTCTGGTCGTGAGTGTGGTATGCGCTGGTGGGAGGGCGGCTTCGACGGGAACCCCGGTCTTGGCCAGCAGATGTGTGCTCTTGAGGCTGTTCAGGGCTTGTTGTTGGAGGATTCACCTCCGCCGCTCATGGGTGACCAGATCAAGGTCATCCGCAGCACTGATTGGGCTGAGCAGGACACGCACGAGTCCAAGATCAAGACCACGCCTTCAGAGACAGGGTCAGATCCAACGTCCGAGACAGAATCAGCTGCTCAGCCCACAAAGAGTCAAGATGCCGCCGGTATCGCTCGAGCTGATCTCATCCTTGCATCGTTCAGCATAGGCACTGTCCTGTTATTCCTGGGACTAGCCTAGACAAGTGATTTGAAACAACCTAGATTACACGGTTTAGAATGGACAAGGCGTTAGGAACCAATAGAAACGGTCTGAGGGATTAGTTTATCTAAAACGTCTCATACCATGAGCGTTGCTTTTATAATTTCACGAGATTACGTCTAGAGAACCTAGATCTATCCTAAAACGCCCATCGTTTTAAAACCTCTTTACCTTTCTAAGTGCTCTATGACCCTCTCACCTCGGCCAGCGTCGTCTTCAATGACTCGAGGAATCTTGTCACCTCGGCGTCTGTACCGACGGTGATGCGCAGACATCCCAGACATCCGTGCTCCTTACCTCTGAATCGCACAACGACGCCCTTGCCCTCGGCAAGCTTCTCGTAGACGGCCAGCGCAACGGTGTTGTCTGGCTCATCCGCCGAGTTGAGCATCTCGTATAGCAAAAAGTTGCTCTCAGTGCCACCTCGTAGGCGACCGACACCGGGGATATTGGGCAGCTCCTTGATGAGACGGTCACGCTGCACTAGAAGACGGGCTCGGTGGTCTCTCATGATGGCAAGGCCCTTTTCAGAGACAGCGTACGAAGCGAGAGCGCTTGTTGGACTGGAGATGTTGTAAGGGGCCTTGAGGCTGTTGAGAAGTCGGGCAATTGGGGGCGAGGTGAATGCAGCACCAAGACGAATACCAGCCATACCAAAGGCCTTGGATAGAGTCTGCATAACCACCAAGTTGGGGAACTCAGTCACCCACTCGGCAAGAGAGGCATCGTCAGGGGCAAAGTCGATGTACGCCTCATCAAGGACAACAACTCCATTCCATGTTGGGTGGTCGAGGATCTGCTGAACATCGCTCTTGGCGAGAAGTGAGCCCGTAGGGTTACCAGGAGAGCACAGGTAGACGAGCTTGATGTTAGGTTCGTTCGTCAAGGCGTCGAGAACAGCAGGAACGTCAATGCTGAATGTCGGAGCCGGCAGAAGAGGAACCTTGACAAGTGCCACGTCGTTGACCTGCGCAGAGACAGAGTACATGCCATACGTAGGCGGACATGTAAGAATGCGGTCCTCTCCAGGGACGCAGAAGCAGCGCAGCAGAGCATCAATGGCCTCATCACTCCCAACACCAACAAACAGGTTCTCGGGCTTGAGTGTCTTGTCCGTGTGGGCGTGGGTGTTGCGCAGCTCGCAAAGCTGCTGCTTCAACGGCTCCTGGTGAGGATCGGGATATCGGTGGAGGCCGAGCAGGTCGACATCGACGCCATTGGCTGTCTGCTTGGCGACATCTGAGTTCAGTGAGGGCCCGTATGCGTTCTCGTTGGCGTCGAGGAGGATGTTTGTGCCGTCATCCTTGTAGTCGCTGTTGTGTTGTGCATGGTTAGTCTTGATGTTGATGGCGATGCGGGGGAGGGGCAACTTGCTCTCGCGCACAGCGGTAGGGCTGGAGGGCCAAAATGTTTGGCCTAGCGCAGGCCTCGAGGTTGAAAGGGGCCATTGGGACGTGACTTTGTCTTCTAATATGAGTAGTGGTTTATGAGGGTGTTGCGTTGCTCTTTAAGTCCCGTCGTGATTGTGAAAGTTACTTTTATTAGGCCGACGCCGGAGGAACGAGTCATCAGCTTTTTTGTGGGCCACAGCATTGTCTTACAGAACGGACTGGACATGAGCAATGAGACATGGTATTGAGTAAATACCCTGTTGGACAATTGCTCATATAATAGTTGACATTATGACCAAACAATGGCAGCTGAAAATTGAGTCATCATGAATATGTCTCTGTCTCCGGACTTGACCATATACTTGACTACCTGTTACCCTACAATGTTCTAGGGGACAATTTTGGCTCGCCTAGATACTTGTATATCTTGGCTATGACCTTGCAGGACATATAGTAAGATGATGAATAACTGATCAATGCCATATGTCTTGAGAAGCATGTGGTATCTGGTCATAAATAGCAAGGATATGATGCAGTGAAATCATGAAAATATTTAAATCTAAACACTTGTTCACAGCCATCAGTTGGGACGATACCGTTCAAATGTCAATTACGATAAAATTTACAAGTCCATTACAATATATACTCACGAACTAGAAACCAGTACTTATGGAACCATTCTAACAGGTATATCTAACAAACAACTTATCAGTCAAGCTGTAGGCTCGCCGACACACGATGGCTGAAACAGCAACAAAAAGAGTTTAGACTATAATATGAAAATTGAGCTCACTCTTCCACACTCAAGGTCGCGTGGCCCAATGGCAAGGCGTCTGACTACGAATCAGAAGATTCTGGGTTCGATCCCCAGCGTGATCAAGTTTTCTTTTTAACGTTGGCGCCGAATTGTTGTCGATCCCGTCTTGTGGAGATTGGTGCTGACTTTTTGCTGACTGGATGTAGCGCCGAGACGACTCCTACACAAGCACTTTTAGTTCGTGTCTACGTAGACTCTTACATCTAACCAAGTGTAAGCTATCAAGCTATACTTCCTTCCCAGTAGTGAAAACTGTGTAGTTACTGGACGCCGTCGTATAAATATCTGCTCTTTAATACTTCCGAAAATGCCAACATGGATATCGCCGGCACGGGACAACATGTCGGTATCCACTTCGGTCCCATACCCGGGTTTCTCTTACACTACACTCCGGTTCTATGTTATTAAGACTTGACTGCACGGCATATAGTCTGATAAACTTACTGGACAACTGTATATGCATACTTATGCCCAGGTTTATATACATTCGCTTGGTAGCGTGTTAAGGCAAATCCTGACCAGCCGATAGTATCTCATAGCAGCGTACATTGATCCCTTCATGTTATAGACTGTAACCCGTCGTGTCTGTGTGACTTCGGCTTGAAGTTGGTCTTGCATACAACTATGATAAGGTTAGTGAACGCACATTGGTGACCAAATGACCTCCTCAGCCGTTAAACTTGTCAGCTTGGATGGCTGTAAGCCTGAAACCCATACAGAGCTGTGCAATCCAATGCCTCTTTCCCATTACCAGGTGGCACTTAAGATGCTCAACTTTGCAGAATCATAGGAACAAGAGCTCAATATTGCGTCATGAAAGTCTCGTAGCGATTGGACACAAGGCTGGTATCAAGGCAGAGGCATCAAGTGCGATATACCTGTAAGTAGAAGGAGTGCCTTCCTGATTGATGATTCTTTCACGTGGACCGGGCCATGCCGCATGTCGGCCGCGGCATTATTTAGTGGGGCGAGCTAAAGTCAGCGACACGTTGCCGAATGCGGAAAGTTGGCAAAGACTTGCCCGATTTGGACATAGAAAGATTGGTATGAGCTATTGCGGGTTTCTCGTAGCATCCATCAGCTGCTTTGTAAAACGATGCGATCTAAATGAAACTGATTCCGGGAGAATCTAAGATTATATATACTCTAAGATTTTGCAAGTTTCGCGAATAGGCAACCCGTAAGCGCCTGTTCTGCAGGTTTTATAGTCACTTCGCCAGATCTATTAAAGGAGTGCGATTTTCCCCTCAGCCCTTGGTAGCAGATTCCAATGAATAGAAGGCGCCTTCCTTCCTTCCCAAGGTTCTATATCTCTTCGGCCAAAAACTACACCGCGCAAAGGCGAAAAAGACCGACAAACACCAAAAATTCAAAAAGAATCGACAACGACAGGATTCGAACCTGCGAGGCCGAAGCCAATAGATATCTAGAGCATAAATAGCTTGTTCAAGTCTATCTCCTTAACCACTCGGACACGTTGTCATGTTGTTTTTGCGATAAGATGCAAGAATTTGTTTTGCTTCTAGTATATATAGCCTTCTGGCTCCGAGGGATCGATGCGGTATGGGAGAGAAAAGTGGGCACCACCGCATGAAGGCCTGAGGCTTGAGGTTTCTTGGAAACTCAGTTTCGTTAAATATGTTTTAAAATTGATCTCATAATGTTGAAGTTTCGCTGGAGGAGCATATGGGCCGCCACTACGGTTTCGACCACAATCGTTGTTTAAGAGAAGATGTCCTGGGCGTTCATAACTACCTAATCGCTCCTACTCTCTGTTCCAGCGTTCACTAAGTCTTCCATCTAAGACGCCCCTGTATTGTTACCATTCCTTTACACCAAGAGTGACCAGATATCTCTAAGTAGTCAGAGGCAGAGAAGAAGAAGTTTTAAGAGTTCTTCGATCGCATGAAGGCCTTGAAACTCCCGAAAATCCTCTGGTTTACATTTGTCGTCGATTTACGCAAGCGTTTCCTTGGCGGCGAGTGCTAAGGCTCTTGTTCCTTGGGCCTCGTCAGACTCGTAGCTCATCCTGATCATCGGAAGAAGCTGCCTTGGATCTGGGCACCAGTAACAGCAAGTGGCACGACAGATGTTCAGTTTCACTGGACCGAACAGAGGACAGTCACCCGAGATCGAGCCCAACGAAGTACAGCAGCAGCAGTAAGTAGACGAAAGACCGTAACTTCCACCATCTATCAAGTCAAGCCATCGGGGCTTTGCTCTAGCAATCCGAGGGCTGCCAGAGACTACCTATGTCAAAAAGTTGTAGTCGGTGCTGGGGTTGACAATGGCATAACGGCTGGACAAGGTAGGCTACCTAGGTAACAGTAAAGCGCTACTATGTTATTAACTAGAGTAAACAATTATTAAAATTATGTTCATTTTGTTTCATTATAACACGCCATGCCACTTCTTAAATCAACAGTCGTTAATATGCATGGTCTGTCCGGTGTCTTCTCCAGAGCTCAAGACCATTCATATCTGCCTTGGTGACTACCACGGAAACGACACGACTTTGGCTGGATCAGTATTTGTTATACATTAATTCCAAATCTTGGAAAAGCAGAGCATTAATAGGCAATATTGAGAGGGTGGACTCGCAGACTTCGATCACAAGTGTTCTTAAACATACTTATATACTATAGTACTTAAATTATTGTCTTAAAATTCTATAAATTTTTTTAACATTTTGTATATAGTTTTTATCTTAGCTGAATTTGGATGATTTCTCGATGGTATGCGGTGTCTTTACCGGACCACGTGTGAGCACCATACCCATTGCCCAGACTTTGACGGTATTCTATCCTTCTGGATTCGAGGAGAACTGGCGTCGTAACAAAGCAAGTGGGTCGCTTAAAGACAGGATGGAAGATAGGACCCTTTCTCTGCTCTTATCGAAGCAATCCCTACCGCTAGAAACTATCTTCAAACACCGAGGCTTTCCTCAAGTGGTGAACAAACGTCTGCGCATTCTTAACGCGCAAGGCTCTCTGACAAACACCGCCAAAGTCGTTTCGCTGTGGAAAACTATCACTCGGCTTTTTCTGGTGCTCTAATTAGGCACTTCTGGAAGAGTTGAGTAGGAGTGGTGAGCTCCTAGTACGAAGCGCTAGAGGGGCATACTCGTCTGCCTTTCATATTCAACTATAACATCGTCAGAAGGATCCTTGAAGTGATCATAAGTTTATACTAACCCATTTAATCAGATTTATTAACTCCTCAAATGCAACTATGAAACATCCAAGCAATTGCCCGCTTGTTCTCCGAGATGTCTCTACCAGTCTATCGTTTCGTCGTGATTCGTACACTCATGTTATCATGCATTGGATTAAACGGCCATCACCACAGCCAGCCAGCCATAAACGTGCAGCAAGCCATCAAGAGAGCGGCCTCTCTGACGTTGATGGCCAGGCTCGTACCGGCGTTATCGCCATTCGTCGCTATGGGCATCGAGACAAACTCGGTTGGATCTGCTGGAGTATGCGATGCTGCCGTGACCACATCTGGTTCTTTGGGTAATTCGCCCATGGTCAATATGCCCCATTCGACTTCTTTGCCTGAGTAGGTTGACGTCCATGTCACTTCGGTTGGGCCTGTATGCACGCCGTCATGATAGCCTTTGTTGAAGCTTGAGTATCCGGAGCATGTCGCTCTGGTTGTACTTTGCAGATTGCATTCTAAGTTGGCGGTGCTGCATTATGTTAGAAGAGATACTTATGCTGTTGGGAGAACATACAGTTTTGAAGTGTGCGTGCCGTGGAATCGGACCGTTTCAGGGCCTTCAACGAGAATAAAAGGGAACTCGAGGGAGAGATCACATTCTGGTGGGTATGACTCGTCTGGGTCTGGGCAGAATATTGTGTATGTTGTTTCCTTGGCCTCTTCATCCTGGAGCGCACTATGGTTAGTTTCTATCTTGAGGGTTCAGCAGAGGAATGGCTCACACTGGCGATGATACTGCCGCGTACGATGGACCACGCGCTCTCGTCGTAGTAGGGCAAGTATATGGGCGCAGTAGTCACAGTGGGTTCCTCCTCGCTGGCGTATGCGAAGCTATTCACAGCCAGCAAGGCCAGCCAGGTTGACATGAGGCTCGGGTACATTGTTGGCGGGACCCGTTGAACTGGGACGACGCGCAGGGATAAAGCGTGATAGACGTTGCAAAAAGACGATCCAGCCAATCAAGAACAGCTGCGTTGCAGAGAATATCCAGGGGCTTGTTGGAAGTGGGATACAGGTACAGGACACAGTCAACACCGCAGGGCGAAATGGCACGGGATTGAAATCACAGAGGTCATGCCCGACCTTTTTAAACCTCCTTTACTTGAGCAGAAACCGGGATGGGAGGGGCCAAAAAGGCACGTTGCGCTCTCGGCGGAGAGCGCCAAGGTCTGGGCGGCCGAGGTTGAAGTCTGAGCCAAGAGGTGGTGATGTGTGAGATGTGGCGAGACGGCACTACAAGACGACTGAGTAACAAGACAAAGGGAGAATATTCTATAGAAAAGAGAGAATAAACTTGGACGACAATAACGGGGACTTCGCTTCGTTTAATCCTAGATTGTCAAATTTATCGTGACAACGCCAAGACTCTCTAAAACCCCATGCCAAGACGGAAGATGAAGCGCCAAGAGTGGCTAATTTTGGGAATAACACAGCATATCCTTGGCTGTCTTCATGATTATGGCCAAGAGATTTTAGAGTATAGTGATTCTGTACTGGTTGCCATCTAGGTCAAAGTCCTCCAAGAAATTCAAATAAAAAATACGCTCAAGGCTCTCGTCGCTCAATTCGTGATTGTAAAAGCCCCTGTCGTGGAGTCGACCAGCCCATCCTGTGCTGTCATGATACCGTTCCGTCCTTGGCTCTTCTGGTTTCCTTGTCAGAAAGTTGACATCGTTTAACTCGTGGCCATGGAGCATTCTGTAGCACAGAGACGTGCAGATTGCAAGATATGCATGTATGTGCCGTGAAGATATAATCCTGTTGAGGTCTTGCTTGATATCATCCATGCGCTTGCTTAGAACAATGTGCCCTGCCTGTGACTCCGCGACCCAAGAACCTCGCCATGCCTTGGCAATATGATTATCATTATTGCATATGGTTATATGACAACAGCCATCACTTATTTGCGGTCCGATATCGGGGTGAAGAGACGAGACGTAGAGGTCCTCCCATTTCTCAGGCAGGCCGGGCGTCGTAAACATAGATTCTTCCAAGTCTGCTATTTCTTCTATTTTTCTTATGACAAAGGGCACAAGGATCCCCGGGAAGACATCGGCTGCGTTGAGAAAGACGCTGTCCAAGAGCTCTTCAAGATTGTCAACGGGAGCGGTATCGTTCCAGTCGGCTGGGAATGCTTGTTCAAGCTGGCACGCCTTCAAAGAACTGCATCGTCTTACCCATAGATACTTCCCTAATGTTTGGTTCTGAATTTAAGAATGGAAAGAAAACTGCCCTCGCGTTCAATCGAGAAGCTCAACTCGCCACAAGTCCTTGGTAAACGGTAGACGAGAAACAGAGAATGACAAGTGGCAACCAGACGATACGTTTGACGCTTATAATACCGACGTTTGACAGCTTTGGCACGCAGGATGAGGAACACGGTTGGAGCATCAGGACTCTCTAGACTCCAGATCTCATCGCCTTGTTCCGCAATGGTGTGAAGAGAGCTGGACCCTATTAAATATAGGGAGGGATTCAACAAGAACCCGCTGGCCTCCAAAGGGACTCTGCACCCCTTCAATGTTTGCAATCCGGCAGGTACTGGCTCTCCAATCGTCGTGATCTTTCTCAAATTGATCGAGAGACATCCAAGATCGTAATGAACTCGAGGGTGTAAGAGAGTGTGAAGGCGACTCAACCATTCGGACTCTGCTTTGGGAATTGTGTATTGTTGGCCGGACTGATCCTCGTTCTGGGATCCAACTCTAATACAAATGAAGCAAGTATCTGAGTCCCGGCAAGACGTTTGACTTGGTGTCAAGAAATCTCCAAGGGTCACCTCCCGACCTGACCGAGAAACTTCACTCTTCACGGCAGACCAATCAATATCATCCAAGTATGAGTTGTCCAAAACATAGTTCCAAGCATCTGTTCTTGTGTAGTCCGGCATCCATGAAGGCATCTGGACGGAACCGTTTAGCCCACAGGCTTTATGTAGCAGGAAAATTTTCTTTTCCACAAGGATGCTATGGGCAATAAACCTAATGAAAACATCCTTGAACGATAGAGAATAGTCCGGCTGAAGGTCTGTTAAGCAGCTGCCGGATCGGAGACCAAGGACTCCAAAGACTTTATCTCGGGTATCGGATGCTTGGCTTCTGCTGAGAAGGTTCATAACGTCATAGAGACCACTGGTTTCTAGGCTTCCTTGAGTTACGTGCTTCATCCACGTGGCTTGGGTGCCGTCCCAGTTCTGAATACCGGAAACGGCTCTTTGGAATCCGTGACTCGTCCGAGGATCGGCAAGGAAGATGGTGTTTCCAACGGGCACAATGGCCCGAGGTGCTAGCACTAACTCCTGGACGACCCATACTCTACTGAAATAGCGACGTCTGAATATGTATCTCATACTCGGGCCCATGACAAGCTCTTCTAGGGGGCGACGTGAGGGATGTTTACGTCGTATTGGTCTCACGATGTCGGCTCCCAGCCAAAGTACGACTTGTATACACTGAGAGTAGATTTGCCTCATTCTCTGAACCTGTTCGTTTCTCTCGGTCATGTCATTCTGGTTGATACAGATGGCATCGACCCAAACCATTCTGCAACCCCTTTAGGGTCTCAGGTATTGGAGCATACAGAAGCAGTTTTGGGTCTGAAGTAGAATATCCCAAAATTCACCAATGTAGATTGGTTGGCCTCTGTGTGTCATTTCTCAGTGTCAGTAGCGGAAACGATACAGACCAAAGACTCAGGCAGGATACTTACAGGCTTTGATTCCCATTCTCGCCTCCCCATGAGTACGACACAGCCTCGTAGTCAGGGTGACGCTCAAATTTATGGGTTTCTAACTCCAAGTGTATAATGGTAGAGAGCGCGTCATTGTCGATAGGCTTCAGACAGATCCATCGAAACTGATGGTTCATATGTGTATGTTGCATCTGTTCCTGTAGATGATGCTCTGAGTTCGGCTGCCTCATGAACAGCGTATGTATGTACTTCCTGCTCAGCTGTCCAAGGGACAGTAGGAGGCCAAGTGAAATTGAGGCCATTCGTGTAGTCTTTAGACGGGACCGACGGCAGAGAAGTAGAGTTTGAAGTTTTCTGTTTCAACGATGCCAAACAGCCGTCTGCAGATGCACCGCAGGCCTTACAACAGGGCACTGAATCTTGCCCTACGTGAACCTGCGGTTGCGTACAAGAATCAACATGCCAACGCGTCATATCGGTGCTCGTTGTTGATAATGAGAGAGGAAGAATAAGACATAATCACTCGGCGCCAAAAGAAAACGAGAGGACTATATCTGCCAGAGCCTGATTTGACGCATATTGAGGCTTGGACCCTCCAATATGCCCAACAGTGTCTCTGAGGCATTCTTGTCGTTGGTCATTCTATAAAGGCTAAATGAAAGGCAGCCTCGGGGGCAATACTGACTTGTAAAACGCTTTTAGAATGGCTCCTACGGAGAAGTGTTATTTCAAGTGCAAATTCAGACGTGAAACAAACAGACTTGGGCATTTGGAGTATGCTTAGCTGACTACTCTGTATAGAACACAATTCTCATCAAGAGCCTATGACCAGCATCTCTTGGACCCCTGTGCTTCTGCCTTATTCAACGCCGAGTTTGGAAATCTTTCTAGCCGGGCAGGCCTCTCGTACGAGACCTACCGGGATCTGATACTCTACCAGTTTAGCTAGACGCCACCCCGTCAACTAGCTCAAATTACCAACTGCTTGAGCATCTGAGGCATCAATAGTCTCAACGGCGTTTACCTCCAAATGTCACTGATGGACGCCAAATACCCATATCAAAAAACGCCTCCCCCACAGCATCTCAAGCCTTGTACTAAAACCTCAACTCTACAATCCAGATAAACTACCCAGACTTTCCTACTGAACATCTCCCGTCCCCTTCTCCAGTTTTTCCGCCTTATGAGGCCCAGCCAATGATACCAAGTCGGAACAAGGGTGCCGGCTAATTTCCGTTTTAGATCATCTGGTTGTTTCAATCCAGCATAGCGCCATCGTTAAGCGTCCGAAGGATTCAGTCAATCAGATATGAAAAGCAGTTTGCTTAAAGAAAGGGGATTTTCCTCCGTCTCTGCTCTTTTTCTGTTTCACATTTATTGTCGTTTTGAAGGTCATTCCCTCCTACATTCGTTCTACGTACAACCACTACACTCCCTCACTCATCGTCACTCGTTATCTACAACTTAAAGAACTAATATTCATAATGGCTCGCTCCCTTGCCCTTCTTGCTGCTGCTGTCGTTGCCGTCGCGGCCCAGAAAACCACCGTCGAATTCCTTCTCCCTCTCTACGATATTCAGACTCTCGATGGCTCCGTTGTTGCTGTCAAGGACGGCGCGACCACCATGGCAATCAACTGCCCCAAGG
The DNA here is from genome assembly GCA_013623665.1 of Fusarium sublunatum. Lineage (NCBI taxonomy): Eukaryota > Fungi > Ascomycota > Sordariomycetes > Hypocreales > Nectriaceae > Fusarium > Fusarium sublunatum. Next base: position 53,731 of record JABFFF010000023.1, read on the forward strand.
GAACTGACCCCAACGACTGCGGTCTCACGGGCACTGAAACCGTCGTTGGTGGACCTACCACCATGCATGTCAGTTATACCATGAGTGCCATGGATGAGGAATTCGGTGCGATGTAAGTTTTGCAAACGACCCACCCGCCTGTTATTCTCTAACATATTTTCAGGGAGCAGGACTATCAGTGCAAGTTAGACCCCAAGAATGATATCGCTACCTGCACCGTCAGCGCCGTTGTCACCCTTAACGGCACTGAGACCTCCTCGAGCACTTCTACCGCTGTTAGCGGTTACAAGGAAGCTATGATTCCTATCACCGTCACTGCTGGAGTCAACAAACTTACCGGCGACGACGACGATGCTTCTACTGTCACTAGCGCAACTGCCACCGGATCTGAGCCTACTTCCGCCTCCAAGCCCAAGGCCACTGACGCTGAGGCTACCGAGTCCGCCGATGCCACTGAGTCCGACAGCGCCACGTCCGCTGCCTCTGATGCTGCCTCCACGCCTAGCAACTCTGACAACGCTGCTGGTGCTATGGTGACCCAGAACGCTGTCTTGGCTGTTGCTGCTATTGTTGGTGGTGCCGCCATGCTGCTGTAATGTGGAGTGATAACGGAGCGTAATGATGATTGGGATAAGAGCGGTTAGCAGTATTTACGTCTACTTAATTCAACGATCTAATTCGAGCCCATTCATGATTTTTATGATATGATCTTTATTTTTCCATCATAGCAAAGAAGTTTGTTCGTAGCAATGTTATAACTGTCTGTCGATGTAAATATAAGCTCTGTATCCTTCTCGTTCTTTCCTGTTACACCAACAATCAAGGTTTCGGTAATCGGCGCCACACTCTAACGTTATTTCAGCCCATCAAGGCAGCCAGTCATTGTCTCGCATCTACACATGGTGGACAGGAGCATCTTGAGAGTAGTTGGAGCTCTCTTTATTTGACATAATGTCATTCATCTGAGCATCCGTCAACTTTCTCTTTCAGTACGCCGCCGATACAATGAAAGTTTGAGTAGAACGGCTATGCACACATACAATTACGAGCGGTTAAAGTCCATCAAGAGGACTTGCTTCAGCTACCAAAATAAGCAACATTAATTTCTGTAGAGTCCGTGGCGGGAGTTCCATCGCTTACACGCTGGTCAAGAGAAAATACTATAATATTATAAGAAGTTTCTCCAGTATCCCGACGTCCCATAACTAAATATGTAAATAATATCATGTAGTTCATCGTGTTTATCGCTTAATTCACAATAGATTTAGTCACATGCCATAATTCATTTTATTCTTCCTACAGGACTTTCTCAAACTGTCACAAATAGTATACACTTAGGTTAACTGAAGCACCTAGGATTATCCTAACTTCTGCAGCATACTGTAACCACGCGGGCTTGAATCAAAGTAAAGGATAGTTTGTATCAAAAGACGCAAGGCATTGAAGCAGGGAGAAACAAATGGTATCATGGATTGTGTAAAGTGATTCCGCATGAATCAGTTTCGGTCCTCCCTACCATCGAGCCAGCTTGTGCACTGTATGCATCGGATAGACTATATGGCATCAGTTTACATCTTCTCCTCTACAGCGCTTCCATCTCACCTTTTCATTGATGCGCTGTCTGCAGTACTTGCACTTCTTGGTATGCTTGATGATAGGTTCAGACGATGCAAGCTGCCATAGGTGCGCGAGTCCATAGAGGGAAAAGCCTAGCACGATGAATGATATCATCTGGTTGATAAAGGTTCTATGCGTGTCAGCGTACGATTAGATAGTCGAGAGACTTCCTTACCCGTAAGCCAAGACAACAGCCCCATCTTCTTGCGCCTGGAGGAGAGTGTTGTAGCCCGTAGTCTTATTGTAACTGGAACCCGCCTTCAAAATAGCAAACTTCTCCTCCATGTTTTTATTAAGAGGTAGGATAATAGAGATGGGCGGCATGAGTACGCCGCTCACAAAAGATTTGACCAGGTCTGTAAACGCAGAGGCGAGGCTATTGACCGTCAGTTATCATTATTGATTATGGAACATGCCTACGTACATCAAACCAAAGGCAATTTTGAGAATATTGTCCTGGAACGCAAAGTCGACAAAGCCGTCCCAGAAGTGTCGGACCTTTTTCTGGCCTCGACCAAGCAGCGACTGCGACTCGCCGGAGCCAGACTCCTCATCGTGAAAACCTGCAGGCATGGTGTTCTAGGGGGTTGGGCGTGTTGTTTTCCAGAAACCAGAAAGCCAGGACATTAGCTAGCTATAGTATGAGAGGGAAAAAGAAATGATGTAGATTGTGCGTAGAAGAGATGTCAGTTGGCGAGCGGTCACGACTTAACCAATCCAAGTACGACACGCGATTGATAGTAGACGGAGCTTCAAGGCTCGCTTGTCGCTCCGTGAGAGGTCAGTGACGTCATTCGTGCTCACGGGGCACATTTATTACCAAGTTAAACTACATGGGCATCAAGTATCACTGGTATCGTGAGCCAACGAATTAGATAGACCAGCTATCATATTACTATCTGAGATGTACTATACGTGTATATACACCATTCTTGAGTATATGTGTAAGAAATTAAATGAGGGAATCATTCTGTAAACTGTAAAGGAAAGTAAAAGCACTTTGGTATCATAGTCGCAGCCAATTTGTTTATCAAAACCCAATCATCAATCTAGTCGTCATAAGTCTTTGTTCAAGTTTAGTAGCTGCCCTTACGAGGCTGCCACTGTCTCTTCCTCTCACGTCGCATGAGGCAGAGATGCACAAACCAGTAGATAGCCGCCACGAGCATGAGAGCAGCAGCAGCCCAGGTCAGGCCCATAAACTTGGATCCCAGAGACGCAGAGATTCCAACATCTTCGCCGACGTCGTTGAGCTTGTCGACACCCTTCTTGCCAGCAACAGTCACTAGAATGCTAGCGATGAGAAGGACCAGGGCGGCAAGTGAAGCAAGGACAAGGTTGACGGCGTTAACGCCGCGACGGGCAAATAGGAAGAATGCGCCGACACATGCGAGCATGGCTAGACCTGAGAAGCCAACGGCGAGGACGTAAAGAACGAATGTCGCGAGCAGAGCCGTGTTGAGCAGATCGATCGAATCTTGGATGTCGTCGGGCCAGTTGATGTCAGCAAGACTCAGCTGGAATGGGCCGACTGAGAGTTGCTTATCGAGCATCTCGGTGAGGTTGAAGCGTTCTGTCGAAATTAGCAATTATCATGAAATACCAAAAATTGGGTACTCACTCTCGGGGGCTGAGTTGGTGCAGTCGGTCACATTGTAGCCAGCATCAGGGCTTGTAGCATTGGGCTTGTACTGTCCATCGCAGGTAGCCATGATATGGATCGAGTACCACTCCGAGATACCAATAGTATCGGCCAGCTCATCGGCCACTTCGCCGGTGATGTCATTGATCTTTCCTTTGATATCGTCCTTGACCTCGTTCCACTTGTCGCTGACCCTGCCAAAGAAGCTGTCGTCCTCTTCCTCGTTAGTGGAAGCGTCGTCTCCAATGTCGAGCACGTTCTGGCCTATCATTGATGTATTGAGCTAAGAGATGTTAGTATTTGAGTATGCAATGTGTATGTAAGGACATACTCGTGCGATGGAATACTCCTCCATGAATCCTTCCTTATGACCAGCAAAGAGGCAGAGCATGGAAAGGATAAAAGCCACCAAGGAAAAAACCAAGGGGATGAAGACGAAGAATCTTGATAACATGGCTGCGGCGCTGAACCGTGTCTGTCAAATGATGTATCTTCTATAGTAAAATACAGTAAATATTGGTAGATGGGTGGTCAAAATGAATGTCTAGTAGACACCAGAGTGTGTTGTAAGTTTTGGATGGGCGTGTCGTAGAATATATACTTAAAGTACATAGACCCTGGAATCATGATGCAACAGCAAAGAAATGCACATAGCAACAATATGATTCGCCCACAAAGACGTAAAACCACTACCAGGCATAAACTAAGAGCCACAGACGCCCAAAGAAGTCCCGAACAAGTTTGGGATATCCCGGCCTCAGCGTCGACTCTGGATGAGCGCATCGCCGTGCAAATCATGACCCTAAACAAAGGCCAAATCCGAAACCGCCCAATCAAGTCCCGGGCGCTTGCGTCACTGGCTCTTGCAGGGGTTGGTCATGTTTCTTTTCTTGGTCGCTCTCGACAAAGGGTCGTGGCTGGGAAAACAGGTTTGGTGGGGGGGACCCTTGGCGGCTGGAGACTGTCAACGTCAGCCACTCGATATGTTGATGGACAATACGTGTGAGACAAAGATGAACAGGGTTTTGTTCGGTTCTGGTTATTCGCAAAGAGGCCTCTTTCTCGTATCTGTTGTGTGTTGCTGGGGCAGCGGATCGTTGGTTCGTTATGCATACTCCGTAGGCTGACGAGGCTATCTGTCTACTCAAGACGGACCCTGAATATCTTTATTAAACTTTGGGATAACTCAGTAGGCCAGGTTAGTTAGGTTTGGCGAGTTTGATGCATGTCGGTTAATCCCATCTGAGTTGACATGTGTAAGCCCGTAACAAGCACATGCTGTTGCACAAGGTTCGAGTTAACTGTTCTCTTCCCCCTTCGTCAAGGACAACTCATCGTTCAGTCCATATTCCTCTCTGACTATCACACTGCTCAACCTTGTTATTCTGACTAACTACCTACTCTCCCCATCCAAGAGCGGGTCATCTCGCTCATTCATTCGGACGGCTTCCGTAGCTCAGTTGGTTAGAGCGTCGTACTAATACTTCATACCGAGTATCCGGTGATGCGAAGGTCTCAGGTTCAAGCCCTGGCGGGAGCAATCCCAACGCCTTCCGAATGATTCTTTTTGCCCATTGTTGCGATTGTCGTTGTGCGGTTTTGACTGTGGCGTTGAGTAGTGATGAAATGGCTGGGAGCCATGGTGGGACAAGCTGCTGCTGGAGGCGGTGGAGGTGGGCTTCTAGAAGTTCAAATTTTTGACATGCGTTGTGGAAGAAACTGGGGGTCTCTTATATAATAAATAGCTTTCCTATGTTTGTGGCTTTAACAATGTAAATTTGGATGATAACTGTTGGCATCATCTTACCACCGGCCGTCAACAGTATCAAGTCGTATATGCTGTGCAATTGAACAAGTTAAACAGGCGAACCACCTCATCTCTCATAAATCTACCTCCTAGCCCCGTAGCATAAGACATCCAAGGTCAAGTCTCTTGCACGGAACACAGAGTCAAAGCATCGTGATACAAGTCTCTCGGGTTCCGAGTGATATCGATCATGAACATTCGAAACCAAAAAGCAGTGTGTTTAGAGATTTCTGACTCTCTCGGATGACAGCGCCTCAAAGCAAAACCTTCCGTGAGGCCAGTAGGATTTCAACCGGCGAGTGCCTCATTAACTATCGACCGTCCACGTTTCCAACGACCCACGTATGACGAGTACAAGAATGGAAAATGTCGCACAGCTTAAACAGAGTTTGAGAAAAATTCGTCTTTAAATCCATTCTATCAAAGTACGAACATGAAGGCTCATCGTGTTCTCTGTTCTTCCACTTTCAATTCCTGTATCTGGACGTCTCCAGTCAAAGCCAAGACGCGGGGATGCTTCCGAGTTCTCTACCCTGGGGAAATAGAGATCGTGTTGCTATTTTGGGCAATTCACTTACTAGCGGCTAGTAATGCTACAGTAGGATATCAAGTCAATCTTGCTCGCTCTCACTGCAACTCTACTTACGCTTTTCACATTCCAACGTCTTCTTTTCTGTGCGGCCTACAACCGGCAAAGAGATTTAACGGCCCATCGGCATCAGCGTTGTGTACTTGGCTGAATTGACTTTGATAGCGTGATTGGACCGGAGCTCTGCGAAGACGACATCCACACTTATACTCACACTGGCTGCTATGACACTGTTACTTGACTGAAGCACAGTGCAGCTAAACAAAATCTCTAGATCGGGTTGCTATCTCGACAAGATCTTGTCCGTCTCTGCTAGTTTCTTTTTTGCTTCCCGGGGGTGGCGTAATAGACTTTTCTCAGAGACTGCTCTTGGTCCGATGAGGAAACATAGAGCACCGATGGCGGAGCGTTGTTGACTTGGAATCTACCTGCGTTGCCACCGGATTGCTTGGTGAGCTGACTGTTGTCTTTAGTATCCTTAGAGTAACTATGCAAGCTCTGTCGAGTGAAAAGTCAGCTAGCATGTAGAGGTGGTTGCGTGAGTATGTACGTGTACCTGCATGAGACGTCGTCTTCGATCTCGCTTCGATCTCTTTCTTGCTCTGGTTTTTAAGTCGTTCTCTTCCTCCAGTTCTTGTGCACTCCATCCTCTTCCTCTTCCTCACTTCCTGTCGTTGTAATCTCTTGCAGTTTGGACACTACATTCGTTCCGACTAGTCCAAGTCTCCCTACCTATCTGTCTTCATATCAGTAATATCTTACTTCAGAAAAACCACTCATAATGCCTTCTCTTAATAGCCTCGTTACCTTTGCTGCCGCCGCAGGCACCGCCAGCGCTGCGCTCCAGGGCTTCAACTATGGCTCGACGTTTAGCGATGGCAGGGTCAAGGCTCAGGCAGACTTTGAGAACGAGTTCAACACAGCTGCCGGCCTCGAGGGCACCAGTGGTGCTTTCACCAGCGCCCGTCTCTTCACTATGATCCATGGCGGCACTCCCAACCAGCCTACTTCCGCCATCCCTGCCGCCATCAAGACCAAGACCAGCCTTCTCTTCGGTCTCTGGGCTTCTGGCGATGGCTTCGGCAATGAGATTGCTGCTTTGAGAAACACTATCGATCAGTATTGTGGTCAGATCGACGAGCTTGTTGCCGGTATCTCGGTCGGAAGTGAGGATCTCTACCGCATCTCGCCCACTGGCCTCAAGAACAACGAGAACCCCGGCCAAGGCCCTGACGTGATTGTCGATTACATCAAGCAGACTCGCAATGCCATCAAGGGTACTTGCCTCGAGTCTGTTCCTGTCGGCCACGTCGACACTTGGACCGCCTATGCCAACGCATCCAACAACGCTGTGATTGAGGCCTGCGACTGGCTCGGCATGGATGCCTACCCCTACTTTGAAGACACCAAGAACAATCCCATCGAGGAGGGTGCAAACCTCTTCAAGGCTGCGTATAACGAGGTCAAGGCCGTTGCTAAGGGCAAGGAGATCTGGGTGACTGAGACCGGCTGGCCCGTCAGCGGCAAGACGTTTGGCAAGGCTGTCCCCTCTGTCAAGAACGCTCGCACATACTACGAAGCTGTCGGCTGCCCCCTGTTTGGAGACATCAATGTCTGGTGGTACACATTCCAGGACTCAGCTCCTCAGACTCCCAACCCTAGCTTCGGTGTTATTGGTTCTGAGCTGACCAAGAAGCCTCTGTACGATCTGAGCTGTGACGAGAAGAGCAAGAAGGCCACTCTCGTCAGCCGTGGAAACGACCTGGTGGGCAACGTCGAGCACCGCTTTGTGAGCCCTGCTTACGCAACTCCTGTTGCTATCCCCGGCAATGCTTCTTCGCCGGTTGTTCCTGTTGGAAGCGGTACTCCTACTGCTCTTGTGCCTACTCCTTCTTCCAGCTCTGGCAGTGGTGCTGGTGCTGAGACTCCTGTGCCAGCCAGCGGTGCTCAGCAGCTTGACTCGATGGGCGCTGCTGCTGTTGCAGTTGTTCTCGCGGCTGCTTTCTTGTAAGCAGAAGTACGGGTCATTGAAAGAATTTGTTATCCCTACCTAATGTAGGGTCATGTAATGAGTAATAGATATATAAATGGGGCTTTGAATAGAAGTGAATATCAGGATGGATTATCCTTGAGTCGTAACTATCTTCATGATGAATGCTCGAATTCATGTGTTTCTGTGAACTGTCAGTGATTTCGGTTGTCCCTTGACTTTATCAAGTTGGGTAGAGTCAGGTTGGTAGAATAAGGATGATAGGGACAAATTGTAAGCCTGGAGATGTGCTCGCGTGACCTGTACTAAAGTTCTATTGTTGTGGCTATGGACCTGTATTTTAACGGTTGTTATTGGGTCCAAGGTGCATAACAGTAGTTTTCTTGTCTAGAATCATTAACAAAGAAAAACTATTGAATTTTCTTTTCAGATAATTCAAGCCCCGACGATCCGTTTCCTCTCCCGCAATCAATAGCCCAGCTCCCCTGCATCATGGCTTCAGCCACGCCAAAATAGGTGCTAGCTCTAGAAGGGGGGCCCCCTCCCCCTGGCTCTTGGCTCTAGACTAGGAATTCCATCCCCAGCTTCAGCTTCAACTTGATCTCCATCTTCAACCTCACAAGCTGTCTTTGTGTGACCCTTTACTGCCACTCTTCTTCTTTTTTCTGCAATTGCCTACACGCTCCTTTACTGTTTCACTTTTCCCTTCTATCGTCTTTTCGTTACCCTATAAAATTACACTTTTTCTCCAATCTGTCCTGTCTGTAAAGGACAGATATAGTCATCATGGCGCTCCCTCGCAAGAGCGTCGTCTATTCCGCCGTCTGCCTTGCGCTTCTAGTCGGTCTCGCATTCGCTGGCCATGATCATGGTCACGAGCATGTGGAGAGTGTTGGCAATGCCAACATGGACAATTTGAGTCTTGAAGAGCTCGACACTCAGCTCCAGGTATGCCAGAAACCCAACACCTCTCGAGATATGATATCCCGTGCTAACATCAATTCCTCAGACCTGCTCTGTTGTCCAGCAACTCAACGCCGCCAAACATGCCCATCATGCCGCCGCTCCCTCCTCGATAACCTCGCGCCTCTTCGCGGTCCTCTTCCCCGGCTCTCCCGCCGTCAACGCCCTCCTTGCGACCCTGTACATCTCCGGTCCTCCCAACTTCCTCCTCGCCCTTTGCCCGACCAACATCGACCCCGCCTCTTTGTCTGTTATGGTTGCCTTTGCCGTAGGAGGTCTTCTCGGCGACACCCTGTTCCATCTGCTCCCAGAGATCTTCCTCGGCGAGGACCATGATGAGGCTGTCAAGTTCGTTCTTGTCGAGCCAAACCGAAACCTTGTGCTTGGACTGGCTATCTTGGTAGGATTCATGACATTTGTCGCCATGGACAAGGGTCTGCGCATTGCTACAGGTGGTGCTGGCCATGATCACTCCCACGGACACGGTGATGCGCACGCCCACTCGCAGGATGAGGACAAGGCCGTTTCGTCGGGCGTGGATGCTGCGGACAGTCTCGTCAAGTCGCGCAAGAAGGGTAGTGAGGACAAGGGCGCCGTTGTTGTCAATGCCGTCGAGAAGCCTGAGAAGGAGATCAACCCTAGCGTCAAGTTGGGCGGTTACCTGAACCTCATGTAAGTCATATACATGTCCCGGTAAAAACGTTCTCTGGGATCATAACTCTCACACACACAGCGCCGACTTTACCCACAACATCACTGATGGTCTGGCCATGTCCGCCAGTTTCTACGCCTCGCCTACCATCGGAGCTACCACCACTGTCGCCGTCTTCTTCCACGAAATCCCCCACGAGGTCGGCGATTTTGCCCTCCTCATCCAGTCCGGCTTCTCCAAGCGCGCTGCCATGGGCTCGCAGTTCATCACTGCTCTTGGCGCTCTGCTCGGTACTCTGATCGGCATTGCCATCCAGGAATTTGGCGGCCCAAGCAGTGACGTTCCCATGGGCCGCAACGAGGGCATCTGGGGAACTAGCCTGGTAAGTACCCTATACACTATGATGCAGATCTGTTCCAGCTGCTTTGCGAGTGACAACTTGCTAACAGACTCTAGACCTGGGGCGACATGCTTCTCCCTTTCACTGCTGGAACATTCCTCTACGTCGGTACTGTCGCTGTCATCCCTGAGCTTCTCGAGACCGGTCCCAACAAGTCTCAGGAGCTCAAGAACATGCTCGTGCAGTTCACAGCCGTGGCTGTAGGCGCTGGTATCATGCTGTACATTTCTTGGCACGATTAGAGCGTTTGTAATTTGTCGAGTACATCAGAACTGCTGGCATTTGTGAAGAGAGTGTGTATATGTGAGCTTGAGGTATCATGATTTCATCGGCCTCGTTCTGATAGATGTTGTTATCATAGGAGTAGCGTATGATATTGTAATCTAGCTGAGATGATTCCAAGTCTACATCTCAAAGAAATATTATAAAGTAAACTTCTTCTTAGCCGCGAGTTCTGGTTATGACCAGGCGTTTTGTCTAGTATCTATGTACATTTGACTGATATTCGTACACCGGTTGTTGCGTCAGTCCACGTCGTTGACGTTGTGCCCCATGAGAGAGTTTTCAGTGATGACACATGGGTGTATTCGGGAACCTATATGACGACCGTTGAACTGCCGTTGCTATACCCGGCGATTATAAAAGTATGATGCAAAATACTGACATTTCCTCCGTTGCCATGACAAGTCAAGTACGTACTTACTCAAGTATTACATCGAGGCGGTGACCAACAACCCATCCCAAAACACATTTTGGTCCGGTGTAGGGTAATGGTGACTTCACGATAGTCTATTGAAGCACATGTACGCAGCATGAGATGGATTACCACAAGAACTATCCATAGATCAGCCTTTATCAGCAATAAAAGCCACTGATCAACACATGATTGAGCCGCAAGTCGTTGATCAGCCACATGTTATCGATTAACGAAACAAGCCTTTTGCTCGGTACCACCAAGCATGCATATATCCCAGAAGCCAATCACGAGGCAGAGCACAAGCCCCAGATTGGCCCTTGGACCCCTGAAATTAGGTAGGCTCTTTGTGCGAGGGCAGGGCAGGGCAGGGCAGCTTCATGCACAGCGGCTATATCCATGTGGATCATCGCCAGCTAAGCGTTGATAGAGGCTCCTAGCGGCATGGTACTTGGGCTTTACGGTAAGATGAGCCGACAAAGGACCCTAAAGCTTGGCTGTAAGAGTCAGCGACATCAAAGATGGACCATGAAAAAGAAACTATCGCCATATATTATCACAACATGGAGAAGATTAGTGGAGTGGATGGTGCTTCTTCGGAATGACCTTTTGATAGTTGATATAGAAAAAAGGGAGCGTCCGCCATCAAGTGGGTGACAGTTGATTACTCTCTTCACCACGGCAATGAATTGCGTGCTAGGAACGGGGGAGATTGGTCAGTTGCGGCTTTTTGATGGTTCTTGGCTTCCGAATGAAAACAAGCTCCAAGTGGGGGGATTCCTCATTTTCAGCTCCCGGGGATTGAAATCCTAGTGCTGGAACAAGGCACGACAAGACAAAGTCCCTGTACAGGATTTGCAGTGGCAAGATAGCGTGTGGACTAGGTAGCAGGACAGGGACCACTTCCAACTCCCAAGATCCCCGCCAAGAGTGGATCGTTGTAGCAAAGATTTTCAGGTCTGGTGAGCTCGAGGCAGGCCAGGCCATGGCCATAGCAGAGCAGAGCATAACCATGTGAAGGGGCATCGTGAACTGACGATATCGGGCTTGAGCCCGGTAGACCTCAGGGTGGACACAAAGGTAGAGAGGCTGGAAAGGGGATGAAACAAAAGGGGTAGAGGTGTGACCAGATCAAACTTTCTGACTCACCGACTGGGAAATGAAGCCGAAGTGAAGAAATAAAAAAAAGAGAAAAAGAACGAGGCCGTGATCGGGAAACCATCAAGCTCACAATTTCTCGTAACCAGTAATTAACAACTACGAAGGTTTGCGAGTTTGGGCCAACTCTCGGGAGTATCGTGATGTTGGGGATCATGGTGTTTTGGCACCCTCACAGCTCCTCATCTGATGTGCAAATGGTGCCTGGCCCAAAGCAGAAGGCATCCAAGGGCTGTCGACCAACCAACTGACACCGTCCAGATTTTGAGGCTGGTGGGAGCCGACGGTGAGAAGATCGCTTCGGAGGCTAGCCACGATCTCCAGTTTCTGCTAGGTTAGCCTCCAAACTCCAAAGCAGAAGCTGCACAAGAGCGGATAAGCGGGTATACCCAGATGCATCACACAGCGTTTCCACACCAAAAAAGTCCACTGGTCTGGTCTGGGGCCTAAGCTTCCCCGTGTCTTTTTGCTTTTCTCCCCGCAGTCAGGAGATCTGTTGCTGCTTGCTTAAACCTCTTGTTTGTGATATTTCTGCAAGCTGCAACGGCTGCCAGAGCCCATCCATCACGCATAACCACGATGATGTTTCAACATACGACAGAGTGGAACATTGTAGCATTTCCCTCCAGGTGCCCAGTATCCGTAGCTGCACGTCTGGTCAACGAATTCCCTCTTTCGATGTTGCAACACGGCAACACGGGCATCGCAAACCGCCTACGACGATGTCGGACCACGAGATGGCAAAACGAGGTTTTTCTGCAAGCCACAGTTCCCAAATCGGGACAGAGAATGCCGGCTCGACCAGTCATGTCCACGGCGTGCCCGTCCTGAATCGGCCATTGGCGGTAGCATCGTGATGGCTTTCTGATGGTGGGAGGGGCAATTTGGAGAAACCTGCGAGGGGAAAAAAAATCTATCGTAGTAAGGAAGTGGGAGGGAGGGTCGAGACAAGGGGGTGTCACAGAGCGAGCAGGCAGGCGCCAGAGTCAGAATGGAAATGGAAGCAGAAACGAAGCCCACGATGCAAAAACCGAACAAGCCTCGTGGGCACTGACGATTGGAGACATGTCAGCTGGGTCGCGGCCCCCAAGGTTCCTACTGCAGGCCTTGTTCTGACAGGGATAGCGCAGGACAACGGCTCGATGAAGCTATTTGCATTCCGGGGATGGCTCAAGCCGTGTTGGCCATGAAAATGGGGTCTGGTTGGGCATCACGACCTGAGCTAGCTTGAGCATCTCCAGGTTCGAGAACCGGGCACACAAGTCCAAGCGGTTAAACTTGACGGGACCCCGGCATTGGTGGTACGCGTTAACGACCAGGCCTCGTGCTTGTCGACGCGCCAGGTCGGATTGGGAGAAGCCATCATGTAATAGAGATTCGCAATGTTGCAACTGTCCCTTTCCACGTTGGCTGTCTTGTCTCCCTTGTCTTGAAACCTCGTTCGACACGCTCACGATGCGATACTCGCTAGAGACAGGACGGAAAAGCGCAAATGCTTCCCCATGTGCTGTGTTGTTTGCTGTCCTCGCTGACCGCCGGTTTACGGCTCTCCCACCGATGCGATGAGAAGCCTGGATGTCGATAGTTTCACAACATGCCAGGTTCACCGAGAGGAGCCTCAGGGTTGATTCCGGACTATGGATCTAAAATCCACATACTGTTTTAGTATATGAAAAATTAGTGTCACCTTGTAGTAAAAGCTTGAAATTTTGATGTGCTTTTCAAAAGTGTTTGCCTCATGTTTGGCGAAATTGATGATCTTATCTCTAGCATATCCCAATTCCGGTGGAGGAGTCCAAATTCTCTGTTAACCCCCCCAGAAAAGATAGCGGAATGATTCATCTGGGGAGGCTCTCCCTCACGATGGCGAAACGTGGGGAATCATGAAGTCATCAAACTCCAGTTTCTTCCCCAGCTTGTATGAATATTTCCGTCATCATCGAGTGTTACAGACCAAGGCATGAGGATATGGGCCGCGTAAGTGACGTCCCAGATCTCGATAACCCCAAAAATTATGGAGGAGATGTCGCCTTGGGGTGTGGTGGTTATGGAAGAGCAGCTCCGGGCCTGAGCATCAGTCAGCCCGAGCTTTTGAGGCTCTTGGAAGCCGGGCCGGCTGACAGGCCAGAAATTGCTAGAACCATGCAACAGGTGCATGCCGTATGTAGAAACAAGAGAGATGGCTGGTGGGATGGCCACCTGTGCCTTGCAGCCTCGTGCCTGACGTGCTCGAGGATACTGTAAATCGCAATGCTTAATGCCTGTGATTCCGATAGTGCCGGGCGTCAAGCTCCGATGATGGATGTCACCTCTCTGACCACTATCGTGAGTCGATGCGGCGCCTCCCGAAACCATCTGCCACTGCTCGCTGGCAGCTTTTCTGGAGATGCGTGATCGAGTTAATGCACACTTGACTGGGGATGATGGCTTTCTGCTGATCCGTGTCGATGCTGCTGTATCACGACTTAGGTAATTTAGATAGATAAACAGATGGAGTTGCCTCGACGCCAAGATCTATAGCGCAGTACCTTAACACAAAGTTAATCCATAATGGAAGCCGTTGCGTTTGGTGAGCCTCTCTCTGGTGCCGAGTATCGGATGTTTTATTATTAGTGCTGTTACCCAATGTTGGAGAAGGGAAGGAACGGGAACGAATTGTTGGAGAAGGAGCAAGGGGAGGGCAGGGCAGGGCAGGCATGCCTGTGCGTGTGCGTGTGCGTGTGCATGTGCATGTGCATGGACCAAGGCGACACGACGAGGAAGGACCCCTTGGCTTGCTTGGCTCTTTTTTCGGCACTGAGGAGAGAGCGACCGGCCTCCACTATCGGCACTAATCATGCACGATTTGTCCAACCCCGGTCGAAATGCATCCGAAGCCTGCAAAGAAAGAAATCGTCCTTTTCGAAACCCCCACTTTATATTTTTTTCTTCCTCTGCGAGTTGTAAGTGATTCCGTGGAGATAGGTACCGGTACCACAACGGAGCTTCTACACTCATCGTGGATCTTCTTGAGTAAGAAGAGAGGGTCTGGTGTTTCGATCTGACTCTTTGAGCCCACGCTCTGGGTGAGGGTGGCTCTACTATGCTCCATAGCATGAGCTTTGTTTGAGTTGCCGACCACCTGAGCGGGCTTGAATAGGAAGTCTTGGAGCAACGCGTGCTTGTGATTGCTCGTGATTGATGCTCGTGGGAATAAGAGATAGCTGTGATAAGCGACTTACTCCAACTCCAACTCTAGTAGAGCCTCCCGTCCCCTTGTTGATGGCTTCTCCAACTCATCTCACGGCTTGTGATTGGGAAAAAAACTTTCTTCTCCAACCCTTCTGGAAGAGGAAGAGGCGCACACACATGCAGTCGATCACCCATCCATCCATCCATCTCCGATGATCTATCTGGTGGTGTGTTGCAAAAGCCAGCCAAAGCGTCATTGCTAGAAGAATCTTTAATGGCTTTCATCATCAACCACATCATACAGTACATGAAGCTCTCAATGAGTAATACAATACGCATGTCACAATAATGCCAATCCTCAGGGTCAGCGCATTTCAACAGGCATCAGCTCAGCTACCTCTCGTCTAAGCCATATTCAAAATTATCAAAAGTCTCGACCATAATCTAGCAACTATTGCAGACTCGCGAGACCCAGCCAGCAAAGCACGCGCTCCCTGAGGCCCACCTCACTGTCACCGCTACAAGCACCCCCCCAAAAAACCGGCAACGCCCCCACCCCTGTCAGCGCCTCAGCAACCTAGACAGGGCAAGCTCGAGCACGATCCAAAGTAACGGTACGGTACCCCGAGTCGCCGCATTTTTATATAGAATAGTATATATATCACCATGGCAAGGCCCTCTTCACACATCGTCAGATCCAGCTCCAGTATCATCAAAGCTTTCTCGCGATATCACAATGTCCAACCCCATCTCGGACAACGGACCTCGGTCTACTCGACCTCGTCCTGCCAAGTCTGGCATCGACATCAAGCTCGACCAGCACTGGAGCTCAAAGGCTTACACCTCTGGCTCCAAGGTCGCTGGCAATGTCATCATCAACACCCAGCGCGATGTTGCCTTTGATGCCTTTGAGATTCTCTTCACTGGCACTGGCTACACTCGTGTTGACTTTCTCAGCCAATACTCCAGCGCCAACTACGCTGCTCGCCCCTTCATGAAGCTTCGCATGCCCCTCGGAGGATCCGATCTTCCCAGGTCTCGCGTCTTCGAGGCTGGACGCACTTATACCATCCCCTTCAACTTTGTTGTTCCTCACCAGCTCACTCTCGGCGCTTGCAACCACCCCGTCGAGCACTGTGGCATCCGCGACCACCACCTCCAGCTCCCCCCTACCATGGGTTTCTGGGAGCGCAACGACCAGTCCCCCGATATGTCTCATATCGAGTATGGCATCCGCGCCGTTGCAACCAAGGACACCCCCGATGAGGGACGCTCTCTCCCTCTCGACGCCTTCCACATGGTCAAGGTTCTTCCTGCATTCCCCGAGGATGCTCCCCTTGATATCAGTCCCGCCGATGAGCGATACTGCCTCACCAAGACCAAGCCCATCCGCAAGAACCTCTTCTCCGCCAAGCAGGGTGAGCTGACCGCCACGGCTTCTCAGCCTGGTGCTATCATGCTCTCTGGAAACTTCCTCAAGGCCAGCGGCACCAACCTCAAGGTCAACTTCGAGTTCAACTCGACTTCCAAGGATGTTGCTCCTCCCAAGATCAACTCGGTCAGCGCAAAGCTTCACTCGACCACCTTCTTCAGCAGCACTCCTATGAACCACCTTCCTAACCTCGGTGCCCGCATCAAGCACCAGAACGGCCCTTCGCTCACCTACTCGACCACCACTCCCATTCCCATGCGCCCTGATACCCAGCTCTCATGGGAGAACGAGGCCCCCATCTCCCGCCGAGATTCAGGCTATGGGTCCTGGAACGAGGGTGAAGCCTCCGACTCTGATGGCGGCAAGAAGGCCAACAAGTACAACGTCCGCCGATACGCCAGCCTCGATATCCCCTTCAACCTGCCCACCAGCGGCAACAAGCTTTTCCTACCAACCTTTTACTCTTGCGGCAGCGCCCGCGCTTACATCGTTCACCTCACCATCTCGGTGGGATCCATGAACACCAACATCAACCTCAACGTCCCCGTTCAGGTGGCCGTCGAGGAAACCTACAACCAGCCCCAGGACGATGAGCTACCATCCTTCGATGCCGCCATCGCCGAGGCCGAGGAGGCTGACATCGACCGTCACTTTATGCCTCGCTTGATCCAGGTCCCTTCAGCTCGCTTCCAGGGCACCAGCACTCTGCCTGGCTACGAAGCTGTGCGCATGCGACAGGTCGCAGTCGCCTAATAAACTCAACTCTCAACAAATATATTTAATGGATAATAATGGAGGAGGATATATCACCAAAAGTTCTTACGATACCACGATTACAGAAAGAGGTGGGATGGAGCCCTTTTTATGACTTTGCCTTTTTACCGTATACACTAGATGCATCATTCAGCGAGGAGTTTAGAGCTTTTTTCTATACAAGCATTGAAACAGGGGATGCATAGCAGCATTTGGGACTAGACAAAAAAAGCAGGATATCAGGGATAGATCCTGAAGCAAGTTTACTTTGTTACAGACGTGGCACAACGCCCACAACTTTTTTTTGATAGAGGAGAAAAATATCAACATCTTCACAACCACTCACTATATGGTCCCATTTGAAACAACGTGAATATTATTCTAGACTTGGCTGTAATGCGATGAACAAATGTTGACCTGGAACATCTAAACGTTAAACGTTACATTGCAGTGATGCAGTCATGATACTCTTGAATGTCACAGACAACACCACTCTCGTCTCATCAGCTCGCCAAAGTCAAAAGGGAACAAGTCGGAGAAGCCGTTGTCGGGTGATGGTCCACGTGGGGGTCCCCGGTCGAAACCTCCCGGATCGCCACCTTGTTTATGCTGTGGATATTGCAGATTTCTCGTTACTCCCGTCCATCGAGATTCCGGTTTCCATGTTATTACCGAAGCAGATATATTACAAAGAAATCTGGTGATCGAGGCTAAGCTTTGCAGTCCAGGACTTTGATTGGTCGGATCGTGCAGGACGGGACGGAGCGAGGGCTTGACCAGGGGTAGGGAAGGGTTGTGATTGGTAGATGCTTAATAGGCTGGCGATTGAATAGATAGATTGATTGACATATATACTGTTTCAGTTATACACGGGCATGTTTCGACAAGTATATAATAATCAGAGGCAAGAATATAGAATGCTCTTGAGTATTTTGCAAGTGATTGTAGTGAAAACCCAATCTCTGGTCCGCCATCCTTTAAGTTTGAAGTACCAGTGACCCCTGCTGAAGAGATGAACTCGTCTCTGCAGGATGAATTGAGATTTGCATTGATCCAGCCTTCCATGAATAAGTAGAGTAAACACTAATGATCAGGACTATTGTTCTTAGACTGATATAGTACTGCAAGCCACACAAGTCCCAGCCTCAAAGGCGGTGTGGACAAGGTTGAGAACAAAGACGGCAACAGAAATAGCTTGTAACGGTTTCCGAAATATGCGGCTTGTTTCGAATCGATACATAATAATTAACATTGGTTGCACACCGATATGCGCCACGTCTGCAGGAACAAGCCTGAGCATTTGAAGCTGCATGTCTGGCGGTTGATATATGTATTACAATGGCCTTTGCTTCTGAGGCTTGATATTGCCTAGATTACTAGTCGTAGCATTGTTAGCCTTTTG
The DNA here is from genome assembly GCA_013623665.1 of Fusarium sublunatum. Classification (NCBI taxonomy): domain Eukaryota; kingdom Fungi; phylum Ascomycota; class Sordariomycetes; order Hypocreales; family Nectriaceae; genus Fusarium; species Fusarium sublunatum. The sequence goes on from JABFFF010000023.1 coordinate 72,001, forward strand.
GTGGCGTTGCCAAACCTTGATGCTGTTGAAGGTTGACTTGGGATTAAGGGAAGATGCCGTTTGGCTATACTGAAGATACTACCAAGTCCGAGTAATCATGGTTTCATGATCGGGGCCGGTGTCGAGCAAGTAATGGACCACAAGCAAAGCCTTAACGCCAATGGACATCTCAATTTAACAGAAAGTCTCAACATCAGCGCCGTTCTTCCCAGCCATGTCAAGTACCACCCCGCTTTCTAGGGAGAGTTTTATATGCTCTGCCATTGAGTTCTGCCGACCTGGAAGCCCCTCATATAGAACAGGCCCTGAATGATCCCTACGATGGTTTTCGAGCTCAATGCAAGATCGGCTTGAGCGTCGGCACATGTCCCCCGTGTGTGGCGTCTAGTCAGCGCCGGTATTTAAATGCATAGATGCTTGCATCTGGTCGTATTTTCCCGATTTGGCGGTCTAGATAAATCCGAGTCGGCTATGAATAGAATTAGAAAGAAAGGTCTATCTTTCCTGACTCAAGCTCTTAAGGGCTATAGAAAGAAGTCGGTAGTTGATACTGATGAGGCAGTTAAATGAATGGAGTTATTACTATCTATGTAAAATCTTTATAATTCTAGACGCTCATTAACACAAAAACTGTTATTGCATCATACAGATTCTAATAGCAGGAACTATCCTAGAGCAGTTGGATTCGAAAACTCCCCTCCATCTTGAGTGGCCCTTATCTGAGAGATGCAAAAGATGGTTACATGTCGTCAGAAATACGGCACTCCAGAGATAAACGGTTGGCAGATACTCTGTACTGTAGCGTGCATTAGTCTCGATTGTCAAAGTCGTCGATACGAACTGTCGCCAATGGATCTGTGCACGAACAATCGACATGTTTGCTATTCTCGTGCAATGCGAGACTGGCCATCAACTTTCAGCTAATGCACAAACTGAACGAAGACCACCATGCAAGACAAAAAGTCAAATAGAATAATGCTAAACACGGACCTTGAGCATTAAAAAACAATCTCGGAATGGTCGGAAAACAATACGAAGACTAAATGAACAATATCAAGACTAAAACCGAGGTATCCCATGAGTGGGGGGATCTGGAGAAAACGCTGCGATGGGATAGGATGACATATCGAGTCGGTCTATGTATTTTTTCCATCTACAATCAACTCAACTTGATTGTTTTTTTTTAGCCGGTATAAACTATATATACAGGGTTTAATAGAGGCGATAGAGACTTGTTTTTGACAAGAATTCACTCAGTCACTCTCCAGTCATATCTCCCTACAACTTATCCCTCATCATGGATGCCCAAGAGTTTCGCGAGGCTGCCAAGGCTGCCATTGACGAGAGTAAGTCATGATATAGACTATCATGTCATGTCACTGCAAGCCAAGTCATGATGGCCTCTTGACAATTTCCTCTACCCCTCCCCCACACTCAATCTCAAGCCTCACCACCAAAACTATATCTTCAACTCCTCTCCTCATACTAACTCTGCTCAGTCACCGACTACCAAGAAAACGTCGCTTCTCACCGCGTCGTCTCCGACGTTAAACCAGGCTATCTCCGTCCTCTCCTCCCCTCATCACCACCAAAAGATCCAGAGCCATGGTCCGCCATCCACGAGGACATACAGTCCAAGATCATGCCCGGCATCACCCACTGGGCGAGTCCTCGCTTCATGGCCTTCTTCCCCTGTTCGAGCAGCTATCCCGCCGCACTGGCAGAGATGTACTCTAATGCCTTCAATGGCGCTCACTTCAACTGGATCTGCAGTCCTGCTGTTACTGAGCTTGAGACCGTCGTCATGGACTGGCTTGCTCAAGCCATCGCCCTGCCAGAGTGTTTTTTAAGCGGCGGCTCTACCCACGGCGGTGGTGTTATTCACGGTAGTGCCAGTGAGGCCATTCTCACCACCATGGTCGCTGCTCGTGATAAGTACATCGCTGCTGTCACTGCTCATCTCCCCGACGACAGCGAGGAGAAGGAGGACGCCATCTGGCACCACCGCAGCAAGCTCATCGCTCTTGGTAGCGGAGGCACGCACTCGAGTACTAAAAAGGCCGCTCAAGTCCTCGGCGTCCGCTTCTCAACCATCCCCGTCTCAGAGCAGGACGGGTACGCTCTCAAGGGCAAGGCTCTCGCTCTCGCTATTGACAATCTTCGCTCGCGCGGTCTCGAGCCCTTCTTCCTCACCGCCACCCTTGGCACGACCGACGTGTGCGCTGTGGATGACTTTGAGGGCATCGTCAACGCCCTCAGACCAACCTTTGACACGCCCCAGGACATATGGGTGCACATCGACGCCGCCTACGCAGGCTCTGCGCTCCTCCTCGAGGAGAACCAGCACTTGACAAGGACATTTTCATCATTCCATTCCTTCAGCTTCAACCCGCACAAGTGGATGCTCACTACCTTCGACTGCTCAGCCGTCTGGGTTCGTAAGCGGGCTTGGTTCATCCAGGCTCTGAGTATCAAGCCTCCCTACCTGCGCAACCAGTTCAGCGACGACGAGCTCGTCACCGACTACCGCGACTGGCAGATCCCTCTTGGACGACGCTTCCGCTCTCTCAAGTTGTGGTTCGTCATGCGCAGCTTTGGCATCAGCGGACTGCAGAAGCACATTCATCACGGCGTCGAGCTAGGCGAGAGTCTCGAGGCCAAGATTTCATCGCGTCAAGACATCTTCACAGTTTTCACGCCTGCGCGCTTCGGTCTTGTCACACTGCGGGTTAATGGAGAGAGTGAGCAAGAGATTAATGATCGTACCGAGGCGGTATATGAAGCCATCAATGCAGCGGGCGAGTTCTTCCTGACTGCCACTGTCGTCAATGACAAGTTTGCTATTCGAGTTTGTACTGGTGTGGCCAGGACCGAGGAGAAGGACGTACAACGCCTCTTTGACGTCTTGGTTGAGACGGCAGAGGCTGAGATTGCGAAGAAGGCGTAAATAGATGCACATTACAATAGTTAAACGCGAGAGCGAACGAGATATCCAAAGAACAAGACATGACAAGTAATGTACCGTGTGCCTTGATGCTGTCATGATTGGCTTACATACAATCATCTCATATGCCCCTTGTGCTTATTTTCCTCTTATACCCTATTCGCCGTGTTCGTGTATCATCATGCTCATATGTATTCATAATCATTCATCATCCAGCCAGTTTCCTAGCGACTATATCCCCTGTCCCGGTCATAATAGTAATACTCATCATCACGGTCCGAATACCGACTGCTGGAGCGATACCTCCTCCTACCCCTATCACTGTCCCGACTTCTCTCTCCACTGCGATTGTCGCTGAAGCTATCGCAGAACTCGTGCTTCTTTTTGTACTTATCAAAGTCGTGGCTGAGCCAGGTGAATGCACCTAGGAGACCGAGGAGGATACCTGGTGTCCAGTCGAAGCCGCTGTCGCTCTGTTTCGCTTGTTGCTGTTGTTGGCGAGGAGGAGGAGGAGGATATTGTGATCGTCGGGATGTGTGCTGACGGTGGCTTCGAGGGGGTTCAGAGGTTGTATCTCGTCTTGCCATGATGGTGAGAATTTGTGGTGATAGGAGAAGAGGCGAGAGAGGCGAAAGTTGTATTGAGGTATCGGAGGCTGCCCTTGATGGGGCTGATTGGGATATATATGATTGTGAAGTCAAGCAAGGGCGTCCAACACTTGAGACATAGACATATGTCGTATTCTGTCTCTCAAAGTGAGTTGGTGATCATATAAATGTCCTGCTCAAAACCGTTGCAACCTAAAACAAAAGAGCAGAGCCGTTATAAAATCGTCAATCTTGGCGTCAATACCCCCAAGGCAAAAAATGGCCCGTTTCATTCCCGCTTATTACAGACCATACAACCGGATACCATCTCCGGAGCCACCTTATCATTCCACTCCATTGCCTGAGTCCTATCGCCATTCGCCATTCAATCGAGATGCCACTTCAAGCTTAAAGCTTGGACTGGGGACCCCATGTTTGAGTGACGTGCCAGGGCCTAATGATGTCATCCATATCGTCATGCCTCGCTTTTACAAAGCAAGCCAAGACACCCTTCACGTAATTATGCAGACCTGAGATCCATCACCTGACCGCAATTTGAGCATGAATTGATCGTCTATTCTAATGCGAAACTAAACGCTGCAAGTCTAGAATTAGATGCTCGCTCGTCTTGGTGCCATTGTCCGTCTCAACGCCTTCTTGGCTTCCGTCTCCTCTACCAGCGGTAAAACACCTTGCTCCTTCATCTTGTGGAAAAACTCTTGTCCATACTTGTATCCCAGTTGATACAGCTCATCAAATTTATGGAAATCAAGCGTCCCATAATCATCAATCGGTGGTCGCATGTAGAGACATCCAGCCATCGTCTTGGCACGCTCCAGAGCGTCAACACTCGACACATACGCCAACCGTCCCTGGATCTCTGCAAGAGTCGGTGGGTTGGGGTGCGATGAGAATGGATTCCAGCGATTGACAAACGCCCATGCGCCAGAAAGTGAATCACCATACGTCTGCGGCGTGTCATCATCCAATGCACCGACATCAATAGCAAAGATGATGTCCACTCCGAGCCCCTTCATGTGCGACACGGTCAAATTGTCAACGTAGCCACCATCCAGCAGCATACTGCCCTCGTCGCAAAGAGGTGGCAGCAAACCTGCAAGGGACATGGAGGCTCGGACATATCTCCATGCGTAGCCGCTTGTATGAAACTCTGCCCTACTCTTGCTGATGTTGGTCGTGTTGCAGTAGTACTCCAGCCAAAAGTCTTCCACCTGTGTGTCACCTAATGCCTTGAAAATACCACGGTTGAATTCGTGTCCTGTCGTGTACGACGCAGATGGATACGTCAGATCCAGGGCAAAACGCCAGAGACTGGCCATGCGTCCGGCAAACTTCTTGGCAAATCCAAACATGGGCACCACGTCTGCATGTCGGGCGTAGAGAGCCCCAACAAAAGCACCAATCGAAGTACCACCGACAATATCAATGGGGATTCCGGCTTCCTCCATGGCTCTGATGATGCCGATTTGAGTTATGCCTCGGGCACCACCTCCACCAAGAACAAGTCCTATTGATTTACCACAGAGCCGGCGTGCCAGTCGGTGGAAGTCTCCTTTGTAAGGTGAATCAGGCGAATAGTACCGTGTATGATGCACCTTGCGAGACGTGTACTTTTGAATCTCGGCCTGCAAGACCTGAACACGCTCTTTGAGTGCTTGGCCAAGTTTCTTTGGAGGGTGCACTGGCATTTCATTTGTCCTGAATGCCATCTGGATATGGCAGTGACCTCCGTTGATCCACATGCGGTTTTGAAGCCAAGCTCGGGTCAGACCAGGTCGCGAGTAACGTTCCGCATGCAGCAACACCAGTGTCTTTCTCGCAGTAGACTTCATGCCGAGCATAAAACGTTCATATTCGCCAATGGTTGGTGATCCTTCGGCAAGTCCCACCAAAAGAATACTGTCGGCTTGCGTGATGCAAGTCTGGGTCCATGGCGAATTGACGTTTGTGTCTAGCGAACCAACATGTTAGCTTAGGTTCTCATCTGGAAGTCCAGCAAGTAGAATATGATAGGAAGTATTCAGGAAAAAATTAGAGTATAATAGAACCAGCATCGGCTTTGCCTCTGGATTCTTGTGTGATATTCTCATCATAAAAGGAGGGTGTGTTCATAGAAAAAGTCATTGCTTACCTGCGACATATACTACCAGACCGTACTTTTCCTCCAGGTCAGCAAGATACTGAGAAAGCCTGAGCTTCCCCATCTTGTTGAATGCATGCTTGCCTAGATGCTTGAGAATAGCAGCCTGGTTGAGTGAGGTGGCTCCATTGGCCGGGCCAACTTGCGCCAGAGCATTCATCAGTCGGTTGCCAAACTCGACAACAGGTACGCCAGAGGTAACGGGCAAAATCGCCACTGTTCGAATGTTCATTGTCGACTTCCGCATCAGCGCCTTCGGATTCGTGCTGGCATCTTTGTTTGAGAACTTGACCGATTCGTCAACCACTGCCCTCATGCGTGATGCAATGATCTTGGAAATCTTGATTGTGATATTTGGATGCTCCTGCGCCAGGCTGTTGAAGAGGGTCCGGGGGAATTTCACCAGCTCCGTGTCTCGAATAGCGTGCAGAGTTCCTGGGCGAACCGTCTCTGTGAGCACCTCAAGCTCTCCAACACTGTCGCCTTGTCCAAATTCGGCCAGAGATGTCACACCTCCATTGCCACCCTTGCGCTCCTGAACAAGGCGAAGGCGGCCATTAAGGACGATGTAGATGGCCTCGCTTTCATCAGCTTCGTGGAACAGCACCTGTCCTGCATTGACTTGAACCCATTCCAGAGCAAAGTCAATATGCAAAATCAGGCGAGGCAAGATGTTGGTCAGTCTCTTTGCCATAGTGAGAAGGATAATCGGGTATCGGTCCACGATTCGTTCAAGTGAAGCGCGAGGCAGAAAGCCCACGTATACATCCGTCTTGGCCACAACATCGATGAAGGATCTGTATGAAGAGACACTCCCAATGTAACCAGCAAGGCCTCCTGGTTTGACCAGAGCGATGCTTCGGCGATGCATCTTCGACGGCAGGTTCTGCGCTTCAGCGCGATCGCGAGCAGCTTCAGTCCGTGCCAGGTTCGGGAACGAGCCCATGTCGGATGGATCTGGAGACGATGGGTCCGGCTGGGATGTACCAAATCCATTCGATTGCAAGATGTTGTGGACATCTTCATCACCGGTTGTGCCGATGTCCAGGAACCCGTCAACAACATAGTAAAGTCCCGGGTTTCGCTCTCCTTGTTCCACAAGAACAGAACCCTTGGGGAAGAACACGATCTCAACCTCGTCTTTCATGTCGTTGGCAAGGCCTTGAGCGCTGATTGGGGTATGAAGAGCAGTCCCATTGGACGTTACCGACTCCGTTTCACCATCAACCGAGCCATCGTAAGGACCCATAAACCCAAAGGCATTGTTTTGGCTATAGAACGCCTTGGACCGCCGGTGATCGATAGACACGAGCCTTGGAGAGCCTTCCATGGACTCGGGCTCGCGGGACGCACTTGCATTGGAATCCAGACCAAGTGACTTGAACATGCACTCGAGGATAGAGGCGCGGAAGAGGTTGTCTTCATCGACAGTCTCCCGTGGATCCATAGGCATGCGACCGCCTAGTCTTCTCGAATCAAAGGGATCATTGAAGAATCGGTCATCCCTCGGGTTCGTCCCTTGCCGCCTCATAGAGACTCCAGAGATGGATCGCTGTTCTGCTGGTGATATGCGCCCAGCGCCACGGGCCAACTGAATGTTGGAAAGCAAATCCCCAGGACTCGGTGTAAGAGGTGAAGATCGCTCATGGGGTGGTGGGATGGAACTGGTCGCGACTGAAGTCGGTCTCACTTTGGTCATTGACTGCAGTACAGCTTCCTTCCTAAGGCTTGTACTCGACCTACGTCGACGGGCCGACGCAGAATTGTGCAGAGCAATTCCCTTCGTGTCATCCCCCTCTTCTGTGCGCTCCCTTTCCCGCTTGAACTTCTCCTTCAGTCGCTCCAGAGCATCACCTCGCAGAATGTTGGGGAGCTGGCACATGGTGTACTTGATCATGCTCTTCTCAGTCTGCAGCACCTCACTGGTCAAACCGAGGTAGTTGAAGGCCTGAGCAAGAGTGACTCGTTGGAACCTCGAGAGAATAACGTGAACAATGTGCGCGGTTGCCTTTGGGTAGATCTTGATAAGCCGTCGGAACGCACTCGCTGGGATGATGGCGATCGTTGTGTCAACGGTAGCGCGAGCGATGATATCCGGATGAGCAGATCCAGATGTAGCCCTGGTCGGCATGGGTGGTCTCGTTGGAGGGGGAGTAGAACCATCCAAAGACATGGGAGGAATCGGGGCATTGACATCGGTTTCCAAGCCAAGGCCAGTGCCTCCACATTGCTTTCTCTCATCCGCCTCAAGGTCCTCTTGCTCATGAGGTGTGCCTGGCGTGGACAGATTAATATCTGAGGGGTCGTGGTGAACATCTTCATTCTGGAAAGTGGGATGTCGGACACCACTGCTCTTGGAACGGTGCAACGATGGGTCTTCATGTTCATCATTCGTCCGTAGCCTAACGTCTTCTGTGAACAGGGACATGATAGAGAACAGCGATGACATGGGTGCTCCATTGCGAACTTCTGTCAGAAGCTGGTAGGTTTGTTGCCCGGGAGCAACTTCGTCTTCGTCAGAAGAGTCTAGATCCATACGTCCTCGAGAGGCCGAAGCTGCACGGGGGTTTCGGCTCGACTTGACAAATATTTCGACTAAGCCATCGACGACAATACAGAAGCCCTTTTCCTCTTCAAGATTGATGGTCTCGCCTGCAATAAGTTTCCTTGTTTGCATGCTCCGGGTCAACTCATGGAAGACGGGTCGCTCCAGGTAGCCAAAGATCTTGATGGCACTAAGGAACTCGTCTAGGTAGTTTGCCAACCCCGACTTGGTGCCAGGCTCGTGGGTATCTGGGAACAGGTCGATCTCCGGCTCTTTGCGCTGTGGCTCTGGCGGCAGGCGAGAGTACATGTTCAAGATGCGATACCTGACGACCCAACTGACGGCTGAGACAACGGCTGCCACGATAAACATGAGCGTGGTAGCATTCATGGTGACTGTCCAGCTTGTGGAGAACAAGTGGAATAGAAAGGACGGGATATTGATGGTTGCAATCCGAATCACCCAGTAAAGGATGGTCGAGACGAGGTGAATAATTAACCAAATCAACCACCCAAAGAAGCCGAACCAAGTGGAAGGCTCTTGGGCAGTGACAGCAGGCATGGTGCTCACGACAGAGGGAACTGAGCTGCTGAGGGCATGGGCGACAGTCTCTGCGACGTCGCCGGCCATTTGAGCGGCACTTGACGGGTCAGATGCCATGGCTGAGTGTAAGGCTGCTGCGCATCATAGCGTAGCATCCTGGTTAAAAAAGAGCCGCGTGGAAGCGGTGGAAGAAGGGAGGAGGAGATTGGAGTTTTATGATGGAAGCAAAGGGAAAAAAAGAGCGTGGCTGCTTCTGCGCGCGCAGCTTTTTAGCTTGTGATCGAGTGCGGAGCTACAGGGGAGCTCAGGAGCCGAGGATTGGCCGGATAGGACCCCACTCCACTGAGACTCGCTGACTGAGGCGCTGAATTTGTCCATGTGCAGTGCGGGCCGGGCATGGAGGGGCTCTGTTCCATGGCTGCCGTCACTTTTTCCATTAACTGATATCACATTTATCCCACCCTACGTTTCTCTCAGATCGAGCATCGCCAATAACTGTTAGGCCTCTTTGGTGCAGGATACAGACGGTAAAAGCCTGTTTTCACGTGCGTCAAATCGCCGCTTTTCTTCGGCTGTCTTTCTCGCTTTACCATGTGCCCTTGAGCTCAACACTTGCGACAAGCTTCCCAGATGCCCTTTGCGCAACTCGTCCTCGGCAGCCCTGGCTCTGGAAAGAGTACATATTGCGATGGCAGTGAGTATAGAGGAAACAGAAATTTCTAGGTAATCCCTTACTAACTCAATACAAGTGCACCAGTTTCTGGGCGCCATCGGGCGAGCCTGTTCCGTCGTAAACCTCGATCCTGCTAATGACCACACGAATTACCCTGCGGCGCTTGATATCCGCAACCTGGTAAAGCTTGAGGAAATTATGCAAGATGATAAGTTAGGGCCTAATGGCGGCATCTTGTATGCCCTTGAAGAGCTGGAGCACAACTTTGAGTGGTTAGAAGAAGGACTAAAAGAATTTGGTGAAGACTACATTCTCTTCGACTGTCCAGGACAAGTGGAACTATATACGCACCACAACTCTCTGCGGAACATCTTCTACAAACTCCAGAAGATTGGGTTCAGGGTTGGTATTTATCCCTATCGTCGCAGAGCCAACAACTGACCGTGCCTAGCTCGTCTGCGTCCACCTCTCAGATTCCTTCTGCCTCACACAACCCTCGTTATACGTGTCGAACGTCCTCCTTTCCCTCCGAGCCATGATCCAGATGGATATGCCGCATATCAACATCCTCTCCAAGATTGACAAAATCTCCGATTACGACGAACTTCCCTTCAATCTCGAATATTACACAGACGTGGACGACCTGACATACTTGACACCCCACCTCGAGAACGAGTCACCTGCTCTGAGAAACGAGAAGTTTGGCAAACTCAACGAGGCAATTGCGAGTCTGATCGAGAACTATGGTCTGGTGCGTTACGAGGTGCTGGCGGTCGAGAACAAGAAGAGTATGATGCATATTCTCCGTGTCATTGATCGTGCTGGTGGCTATATCTTTGGCGGTGCTGAAGGCGCCAACGATACAGTCTGGGCCGTTGCCATGAGGAATGAGTCGTCCATGCTAGAGGTGCAAGATATCCAGGAACGCTGGATCGACCAAAAGGCGGAATATGATAAGCTTGAGCGCGAGGCGGAGGAGGAGCAGGCTCGTATCCAGGAGGAAAAGGCCAGGGAGATGGAAGAATCTCAGCCATTTGCTCCGGCGGGTGGCATGGACCCAGACTTTGGAGATATGTCGGTGCCAAAAGATAGTGGGATCAAGGTAGTTAGAAAGAAATGATACCCGTTCAGCCGTCTGCATCGTCCATTTCCTCGTCGCTTGATGCGTCGTTTATGTCGAGAACCATTTCGTCCTGGGCTGGAAGTGCACTGCTTAGTGAGGATTTAGTGCTGGAGTCTTCTTTTGCAGCGAGGATGAGTCTCTTGGCCTGGCGAATAGCTTCTTCCTCAGCTTTGCGAATTGTTCCACTGACGCGCACGACGCGAAAGATGCAGGGCCTGCCATCTTTGACAGGAACATGATCCATAAAGGTCAAAGTAGACCAGAGCATTTGGTAATGAGCCCTGGAGCATCGGAGGATGAAAGTTGAGGTTGCCAGGGATAGATATTTCACTAGAGCAAGCGTGAGAATGCGACGCGTTGTAAAGTCACTGTAACTCACCTGAGCAGCTCATTAACGCTCCAGACCCATAATCTCCATACAAAGACGCGAGTTCAGCTCTAATACCCTTAATCAGAGCTCCAGCAGTGAGCTTCTCGACGGTTGGTTGGTGATGAAGCACAAAGTCTGGCAAATTTGACTTTGCAGCCTTTGCAGGGTCGGGAGGATAGACGATGTTGACGAGGAGGTATCTCTCTTTTATGCGCACCATTTTGAGCGAGACGTAGTCAAGAAAGACTTGAAGTTGTCTTGTCTTGGTGATTGTAGAGGTTAATAAAAGTCGTAAAGTCTGAAGTGCAAAAAGCTTGTGACGATAGTAGAAGGTGGTGGCTTCAATACAAGTTCCACTAATGCCGGGCCAGTGGGGCCGCAGTAACATGGAGCTTCCCCGCCAGTTATCAGTTCATGAATTGAGTTACCTTATATATACCTATCCCTAGAGTCATCTTTTAAATACCTACTCTTTACTACCTCATTCCTCTTTAGTAAAGGCCAGTCCAACTGTGTTACAATTATTACAGTTCCTCCTCGTCTACAACCATGGCTTCTGGTCCTTTAAAGGCAGCCCTCCTCATTGTCTCAACAACAGCAGCTCAGGACCCATCTGCTGATGCTTCTGGCCCTATTCTCGCTCAGGTGCTAAAAGATGAGGGCGATGGGAAATGGGAAGTCAAGGATACAAAAATAGTCGCAGACGATGTCCTTGCGGTTCAGCGTCAGATAACCGCTTGGACTGATGGCCCAGATAGTGTCAACCTCGTTGTCACAACCGGTGGAACTGGCTTTGCCACTGGAGATACTACACCAGAGGTATGCTTAAATATACTCTAAAATGTCCTAAGTGTACTGATGATTATGATAGGCAGTCGCTCCTCTACTTCACCGGCAAGCCCCAGGCCTTGTGCATGGCATGCTGGCGGCGTCTCTTGCAGTGACACTGTGTAAGTCACATCATGATATCCTCACTTATGATATCCCAAACTCACGAGATTCAAAGTTGCAATGATGTCACGTCCAGCAGCCGGTGTTCGCAACTCAACCATCATCGTCACCTTACCCGGCTCACCCAAGGGCGCCAAGGAGAATCTCCAGGCCATCATCAAAACACTGCCCCATGCTTGTATCCAGGCAGCAGGCGGCAACTCAAGAGCTCTTCACTCTGGTGGAGTCAAGAAGCTGGAGGCTGAGGCAGGTCTCACTGGCGGAAACGCCCAGCCCTCAGCTGCTGGTCAAGGACATGGTCATCATCATCACCACGGTCATGGTCACGACCATAAGCACGGCCATAATCACGGAAACCTTGTGAGGCATACAAATCCGGGCTCTGTACTATCCAACGACCCTGCACTTGGCCCTTCCCGCCGATATCGAGAATCTCCCTATCCCATGCTTCCTGTAGAAGAAGCTCTCTCATTGATCGGACAGCACACTCCTGACCCCGAGGTCGTTACAGCGCCGGTCAACGAGTCTATCGTTAACTCGGTTCTGGCTGAGGATGTGCAGGCCAGAGAGAATGTACCTGCCTTCCGCGCCAGCATTGTAGATGGCTACGCTGTTGTGGCCCCTCAAGACGGTCAGCTCAAGGGTGTCTTCCCTGTCACAGCTGTATCTCACGCTGCTCCTGGAGAGATTGGGGCCTTGAAGGAGGGCGAGTTGGCGAGAATTACTACTGGTGCACCTTTGCCTCCTGGTGCTACCACCGTTGTTATGGTAGAGGACACTGTACTAAAGACAATGTCGGAGGATGGAAAGGAGGAGAAGGAGGTCGAGATTCAAGTCGAAGGTGTCAAAGAAGGAGAAAACATCCGCGAAGTCGGCAGCGATGTGAAAGAGGGCAGCACCATTCTCAACAAGGGCGAGACGATCAGCGGCGTAGGCGGCGAGATCGGTCTTCTCGCTTCTGTGGGAGTCTCAGAGGCAAAGGTTTATTGTCGTCCGGTAGTAGGCGTTCTTTCTACTGGCGATGAGATCGTCGAGTACAACCGCCCTGGGGAACTCAAGCTAGGTGAGGTCCGCGATACGAACCGAATCACTCTCATGTCGGCCGCCAAGGAATGGGGTTATGAGGTTGTTGATCTCGGTATCGCCAGTGACAAGCCCGGTACGCTAGAAGAGACACTTCGTGATGGGCTGCGACGTACAGATTTGCTCATCACCACTGGTGGTGTCTCTATGGGCGAGCTTGATCTTCTCAAGCCGACCATTGAGCGCTCTCTAGGTGGTACCATTCACTTTGGACGTGTCGCCATGAAACCCGGGAAGCCAACGACTTTTGCTACGGTCCCTGTCAAAAATGACTCAGGACAGCGCGTCTCCAAGGTCATATTCTCACTGCCTGGCAACCCAGCTTCTGCTCTCGTTACCTTTCATCTGTTTGTGCTTCCTTCGTTGCACAAGCTGTCGGGCGCCTCGCCTGTAGGCCTCCCAAAGGTCCCAGCTGTCATCTCTCATGATTTCCCCTTGGATCCTAGGCCCGAGTATCACCGTGCAGTGGTGACGGTTGGCAAAGACGGGCTTCTTTCGGCTACCAGCACTGGAGGCCAGCGCAGCTCCAAGGTGGGCAGCATGAGATCAGCGAACGCGTTGGTGGTTTTGCCTAGCGGAAAGGGCAAGCTGGAGAAGGGTTCTAAGGTTGAAGTGTTGTTGTTGAGCTCTGTTCAAGCTGCCTAAGAGACAAGTCGCTGTAATAAGACGATCGAGTATGGCGTGCCACCAAGTATCAGCGTCATGAGAACTAGTAATTGACCAAAGCATACAAGGCACAACTGCCTGGATAAGATCCTAATTTTAAATAACAGATAACTCAAATCCCATCTCGTGGTGTACACTTCCACCTTTCAAATGATACTGGTACAGCTAAAACGCATCCTCCCGGGCCAATCTTCCAAACGCCTGACCAAATATTATTGGCGCAATGCATGCACGCGCTCCAGCTCTGATGGAACACACAAGGTTGATGCCGGCGGCAAAGCTGCCGGACTTGATGGATGTCTAAGGTAAGCCGTGAGTTTAGCTCTTCTCGCCAAAAGCCTTGGCCTTGCTGGAGACCAGGAGACCGATGATAAGACCGAACAAGCCGAGTACTGAGCTGAAAATCTCGATAACCAGAATCTTGACAAAGCTGTAGACATATTAGCAGGTGACCCTACGTTAGGTGCAAGAGTGTAGATGACGTACAGGGAGGGATCAGCGGCATCAGCCAGAGCAGCACCACTACCGTTGATACCAACGGCAACACCGCAGACAAGGTTGCACATGCCGACGGTGATACCAGACCAGAAGAGGGCGTATCCTGTGTAGTAGGAGCTAGCCGAGTAGAGCTCCGCGCCTGAAACGTTCTCGACCTTTGCGGAGAAGACGATGGCCATGATGACGCCGTAGATGGCGACGACTTCGCAGAAGATAATCGAGATCAGGTTCTTGGTTCGGATGCGGGGAGCCTTGACACCACCGCCGAGAATCGATGAGCCGGTGATAAAGATGCCCCTGCATACATGCGTTAGAGCTGCGATGTCCAGGCTGGAGTATGAGGTTATACACACCATGCGGCACCAACAACAGAGAGACCGATACAAAGCGCGATACCCAGCGTGGCCCATGTGTAAGGCGAAACGGACTCGAGGAATCCGCCGATGTCGAAGGCCTCGCCGCTACCGGTGAAGAGCATATCTAAACAAGGTCGCCATGGTCAGCAAAAGTAGACCCAATCTCCAAGTATCCTACGCCTCGCAGGGACGGGTTGTCGCGTACACGCTCCGACGATGGTCAAGAACGACCCAATGCCGCCGACTCCATAGTATAGACTCATATCGACAGTTGCGAAGTGTTATATCGACGATCCGGGGGTTGTTATTAGCGATGGTGGGCGTCCGCGAAGGGAGGTTGATTCTGAGCTTTCGAGGAGCTCCTGTTTAGAGGTACCTTGAAGCTAACATAGATCCAAGGCAAGGCGATGCGTGTCCAGCAGCAAGCAGCAGGCACCTGGAATAATTGGGACCGACGTCACATGATGCGAGGCTGACAGAGGCGGTGCTTAGTCATTCGCCATGCGCATCTCCCTCCAGGCACACCAATGCCTGTGAACCTTGCCTTGAACATGACGAACAACCGCCTCAAGCCGAATTATTTCTTGACAATTTAATCCCCTTGCGCACGATAAATCAATCTGAAATCATGGCTTCCGGCGCGCAATCTTTCTACGAGCTGTACCGTCGAAGCAGGTACTGAGCCATATTGCTATGCGCTGCTATGCGACAGCCAGACTAACATGGTTCACTCTAGCATCGGTCTCGCTCTGACGGATACCCTCGACGATCTCATCAGCGATGAGCGCATCAACCCCCAGCTGGCCATGAAGATCCTGGGAAACTTTGACCAAGCCATCACCGAGGCGCTCCAGAAGAACGTCAAGGCCCGCCTTCAGTTCAAGGTGAGCGGACCACGATGGGTGTGGAGGACAAGACTAACCGCTCTCGTCTGTACAGGGAAGCCTCGATACGTACCGATTCTGCGACGAAGTCTGGACCTTTTTGATTAAGAATGTGACGTTCAAGATGGATAGCGGAAGTCAGTCCGTCACGGCCAACAAGGTCAAGATTGTGAGCTGCAACGCCAAGAAGCCTGGCGAGGGACAATAAGTCGAGACGGCGAGGAGAGGCAGACGACCGGACACACACGAGCAGGCACGTAACGGCCATAGATTGGGCAGGATTGATTCATCAGCATTGGGCGGCGTCTGGAATATGGCGTTTTACAATTACAGGATACTGAGGAGGTCAGTAGCAGCAAGGCACTGCTTGTTCTGGGTTCAGTGAATGAGAAACTGGGCTTGATATTTACTGCTCCTCACGCTAGGCATACTCAAGAATGACATGATGGTTTTGATTTATCTGATATTTAATCCATGCATAAGAAAGACATTTTTACCTATTCAATCACTTCCCCAGATTTTGGTGATGAGGCTGGTGCTTTCTTGGCGAGGAGGCCACTACAGCCGCCTAAATTAGGCCTGTCCCCCACTAAAAGACCACTTCTCAGCCTCTAATGAGTCTGCCAAGTCAATCCATCTATCATCATCAGGGACCCGAAGTCTCCGAAAACAAGACAACCATGCTCCGTAAACGACAAACAACCACAGCTTCAGAATCTGATTCCTCTCGTCTTGACTCTCTAAAGGATCAAACATCTTCCGAGATGCCCTCGCCTAGCAATTGGAATATGCGGTCGCAGTGGATGTTCTTTGCTGTTGCGAGTGGTGCTTGTGCTGCTTTCAATGGAGTTTTTGCCAAGTTGTAAGTGTTATGTTGCGTCCTTGATGTTCTTCTATCAGTCAGAGGTTATATACTTGGGATATACAAAGTGGAAAAGCTCAATCTTCTAACTCCAGAGAGTTGAATGGCTCAAGATACCCTCATGTGCTCTTACTAAGAATGAATAGGACAACTACGCAACTCACCAGCGACCTATCCAACGGCATAGCGAGCTTGATAGGTCTCTCCGCTCATGAAGAGATTGTTGAATACATAGTTCGTGGTGTACGTATACTCCTACCTCTTCAGACTTCAACTCACATCCATAGATCTTCTTTGTCCTCAACCTCACATTCAACGGCGTCGTAAGCTCTCCCTCAATCCACCCTTACTGTATCAAACTGACTTACGCCCCCTTAAGATGTGGACGCTCTTTACGCAGGCTCTTGCCCGCGGCACATCCACCACTCAAGTCTCCATCATGAACACGTCGACCAACTTCATGACGACCGCAGTGCTGGGCGCCTTGATCTTCTCAGAGGCACTGCCCCCGCTGTGGTGGGCGGGTGCCGCGCTTCTTGTCGCAGGTAATGTCATCGTGGGTAGAAAAGACGAGAGCAAGGACGCGGGTGCTGCGGCGGCGGGTGAGGGACCGAGCTACGTGCCTGTGCCTACTGAGGACGAGGAGACTCAGAGGAAGGATGATGACGAGGATATCATCGATCTGGGAAGGTTGTCGGAGGATAGATCACGATAGCTGTGCCGCGCAAGGTGGTCAGACAAGAAGCGCCGTATGCGTTACCGCAAGACAAAGCATGCCAAACGTTACTCAAAGATTCAAAACAATAGACTCAAGCCCCACGACGCCAGCGCAGCCGCGTTCCTCTATAAGACCAAGTGACACAAACCCTAACAGTCCATATACTCATACAGTTACCGCCTGCTCTCCAGCTCAACGCCCTCGTCCAGAACGTCTTCATCCCCATCCAATATCTGTCCTCTTGCCAGTGGTCGCTCACCACCAGAAGAGCTGCTCAGACGGATCCGACCTCCAGTATACCTAGATACCCTGCAAGAGAACCAGTTGCCGGCCCGTCGAAGCAGATTCCACAACTGCTCCTGTCCCTCTTCGATGCGGTGGTCATCCTTGGGGTTTTCAGCCGCCTCAACCTTGAACTGGTATCTCAAGCAGTCCTTGACGGTCACGAGGCCGGTGAGCTTGCCGTGGTATTCGATGAGGATGACTCGTGGTCCGATCTTCTGGAAAAGCTCCATGACGGTCTCGAGAGGAAGTCTCGGGTGAGCTGTGACAGGTGTTGAGTCAACGTATCGGCTAAAGTCGAGAGTTGACGAATGAGATGAATCGCCGCTCATGCCATTGAGCGATGTAGTTGACCTGTTATTCGTGGATGATGATGCAAAAGTACACTTTGCGTTCTCGGATAACGGTGACGTTCGACTCATCTTGTCAATGGCATATCGCAACTCGATGCTGCCGATATAACCGACGAGAACCTTGGTGTGCTTGTCTTCCACCACGGGAAAGCCTTGGTATCGGTCATCAGCAAGGAGGCGCTGGACCTCACCCAGAGTGAGTCCATGAACAGGCACCGAGACAACAGAAGTTCTCATAACTGCCGAAACAGGCACGCCGAAGTTGTGTTCCTCTTTACTGTCGAGGAATGGCATCCCGCTGAACCATATCATCCTATCAGCAATACCTCCCTTACCAAACAATTCGCTGACAGCTTTGGTAACTCCAACAACAATCATGGTAGGGAGGATATAGTTCAGCGCGCCAGTAAGCTCGAACATAATGACGACCACTGAAATAGTGATGTGCATGATACCACTGAGCGCGGCGGCAGCTCCAAGCAGAGCATAAGTACCAGGGGTAATGCAAGGCTCGTCAGGCTTGCATGCGGAGAAGAAGACGCTGGTCGGATTGGCCTCGTGAATAGCCTGTACGACAATTCCCACCATCCTGCCAAAGGATGCCCCTATTGCCATCGAGGGGACGAAGATACCAGCGGGTACCTTGCATCCATAAGACAGGATAACAAGGAAGAGCCGCAGAAAGGTAGCTAGAAACAACGATATTATGTTCCACCACCGCTTGTTAGCGTCACAGAGGCCGTGGTACGACTCTCCACGGCCGCATTCTGAGAAGAGAATTTCCATGCTTTCTGTCATGTCGATCCTCAAGAAGGCATTGGGATAAGCAATGATGGCAGTACACGCCGCCAACAAAGTCGCTTCTAGAATAGCATAGTCCTTCAAGTATCTCTTGCGGAACGCCTGAACCCTCAAGTTCCACTTGATAACAAAGGCTCCGTACAGCCCCCCAAATATGCCGATCAAGACGTAGAATAATATTTCGAAAAAGTGCCAGTCGTTCTTATACTCAACCTGGAACATGACCAGTTGACCTGTTCGGAAGGGGTTCATGGCAGCGAGAACAGCCGTCGCTACCAGAGCGCAGAAGTAGCTGCGCCATAACGTTTTGAGAGGAAACTGGTTGGACATTTCCTCGAGCGAGAAGAGCACGCCTCCTATAGGACTGCCAAAAGCAACAGCGACACCAGCAGCGGCTGAGGCGCTCAGAAACTCCCTGGTCTTGGACGCGTTACGCTTGTACTTGTCGAAGAGCCGAGAGATGACATTTCCTGTGCATACAGCATAGTGCACACTAGGGCCCTCTTTGCCAACCGACAGGCCAGATGCGATGGCTAGGGGTAGACATATCGACTTGATGATCAGAGTCCACCAGCCAAGGAACCCTTTCATAACGAATCCGGCAATAATGCACTTGATCTCGGAAATACCTGAACCAGCAGCGTACGGTGCAAATGATTTGACCAAGGTGCCGGCGACGAAGGCGAAGAAGGCCTGGAGAATTAGCTACCTAAGAGTTAGAAGGGAAGCGACGAGACTTACTGCAAAGACAAAATAGATAAAGTAGTTCAGGGGCTCGAACCCCGTCCATCTATGCCACTGGTCACAGCCTGCCACTCTATCAGTACTGAATCACAATACCGTTTCATAAACTTCGACATACCATTCTCCTCTCCCCAGCAGCAGAAGTTCTCGTTCAAGTAGAAGCCTGTCTCGCAGTAGCCCATCTTGACATCGGAGAGCCACTCGGTAATAATGTTGAGAAGCGCCGCGTTCAATCCAATCGCAACACCAATGATTGTCACGACAATCCAGGCCTGAGCAGCATCATAACTCCTCCATAGCTGATATCGCCAGCCAGGCTGTCCTTTGTCGTAAAGACCGACGGCTTGCTTCCTGCGCACCTTACGCTTGGCCTGCTCTCGCGCCGCATCTTGAACCCAGTCTACCAGTATACATCAGTATCACAGCTCGTCGATCGAAATGGTCGAGGATTCGCATACCTATTGTCGTAAAGTCCTAGCGCATTTGGTTAGTAGGGAGTTCGCTTGTGCCATCCGCATCTAACTCACTTCATATCGCTTGATCTCGGCTATCTCCTCCTCTATTAATCCGTCGCCCGTAGGAGCTGCGTTCCCTGACTCTCCGTGCTCTGCACTGGAAAACACCGACGATAGACGTGATACCACTGACGGACGCCTTTCTAGCCCAGGAGGCGCCAAGCTGAAGGATGATTGTCGCACGTTCATGGCTCGGACAAGGCGACCATTGTCGCCAGGAGAGCGGAAGCGCTGTATTCGAGGTCGCGCGGGTCGAAAGAAGAGATTGGGAGGCCAGATATGGTATAAAGTTAAAGATAGGCGCTGTTTCTGTAGTAAAAGTCACTTTGGTATACGTTGAAGCTTGTGTCGTAGGTAATGACCAACAGGGAGGCTTATCGCCAACAAGTGGCTTGGGCTCCAGCCACAGCACAGGGAGTCGCGTTTAGTGGTTGCAGCATCGCGTCTAAATCAGTGCCTTACTTTATTCGTGTATCTCAACTTCACTCATCCGAATCATAACCAAGGTATCAAGACTTTTCCAGCAACTACGATATCGAAAAAAACGTCTATCAGCTCTGACTCTTCCTCTAATACTTATTGCTCGCTTCAAACTTTCTCCTTTATCCTCAGAGTTCAGGTGTTGAACTGGACTCGTAGTACGAATATCCTTTCAGCTTCGTATAAACTACAAGGTGCGTATGAGGTTTCCATTTCAGGACTTTTATGGCGCTGGATATTGTATTCAAGTCAAAATAAATCTTCAATATTTATTCTGCTCTTTATTCTTTATCCCTCCAATTTTGCTCAGTATTCGTCTTCGGGCATTCAAGCGACTATTCACGCCTGTATACGTCCATGCACCCTTCAACTCTAACCTCCACCCCTAAATGTCAAACCCATCCACATTCACCTCACACATCGCTTCTTCTATTCAAACCATCTTACTCTAACACTCACCATTTTAGAGCTCACTCAAACCCCCATAACCCTATCACACACTCATCATGCCTTACAACACCACAGCCATCCCTCCTCGAAAGGAGCCCACAGGACAAAACCAGCTCCCACGTAAGTCTACCCATCGACCTCAGCAGCCAAACCAACCTCTAACATAACCCAGTCTCAAGAGTCAAAAAGATCATCGCACAAGACCCAGACATTGGCCTATGCTCTAACAATGCCGCCTTTGTGATAACCCTCGCTGCCGTACGTTTCCTCCTCTTGACCTCAACAGCATCATGCTCACGCTACATAGGAGATGTTTGTCCAGCACCTCGCAGAAGAATCACATACCCAAGCCAAGCTGGATCGCAAACCCCGTCGAAACATCCAATATAAGGACGTTGGTAAGTAAACATCGACTTCTCAGTTTTACTCCGCCTAACGCATCCTCAGCCAGCGCCGTCTCACACCATGATCATCTCGAGTTTCTCGAAGATGTTGTACCAAAGACAGTTCCCTACAAGAACATCAAGGCTACTGCCAAGGCCGCACAGGCACGCGTCCGAGGCGACAACTCCGGAAATACTATTGACATCGCCATGGTTAATGGCACCAGCAAGCCTGTCGTCAACGGCAACTCGATGAGCGTCTCTGTCCATGCTAACAACACACAAGACGACCCAAATTCGCAGCTGGAGCTGGAGTCGAGACAGGCAGCTGGGGCGGTCCAGGATGGAGATGTCCCCATGACTGGTTAGTTATCAGTAGTACTCAGGTCGAGCCAGCATGACAGCAGGCCAAGGCCGGACGAACTTGCTTAGAACCTATTGTATTTATCACGGAAGCAAGGCAAAAGCGAGATGGAGTTCCCAATACCAACTTAAGATGGTCATTACGAGGATATGGCCACTAAACAACAAACAATCATGATATTTTTCTGTAAACCCCCAGACCAGGGCCCAATCCTAAATGGCCTTTGAAGTGTTACTCTTCCATAGCATCTCCGTGAATACCAGAAGGTAGACGTCCCTCGTTCAGCTCCTTCTCCAGCGCAATAATCTCCTGCAGGCTCGTGGCCTTCTTGATGCGCTCCTGTAATCGCTTCTTCTCGGCGTCTGTGAGCTTTATTCGCGAAAGCTTCGAGGGTGCGTCTGAGTCGTTGGCCGAGGCATTGAAGTTTGTCGTCTTGATACCCTGGATCTGTATATATCGTTAGCTTTGACTCGCCTCCTCAGTTGCTGTAGAGTGTGTCCGTACCTGTGAAGCCAGGGCCGTAGGCTCTTCCTCAGTTCCGAATAGTTCGCGCGCCTTCTCCCGCTCTGCCTCCTTGACCTTTTCAAAGTCTAGAAATCGCACCGAGGGGCATTTCCAGAGCACCCAGTATCGGTAGTTCTGCACACCGCATCAGTAAGGGCCACCACTTCACCAACACGTCCCAGACTCACCTCCTTCTTGGAGACAGGGTTATCCGCCAGTACCAAGTGTGTCAGGCGAGGAAACGAAGCCAGCGCATCCAGATCCGCCAGCTCGGCTAGGTTGTTCGACGACAGCACCAGGTTCTTGAGGTTCGGGATGGCTTTGGCCAGAGAGGCCTGGATGCTCGAGACGCGGTTTCGCGCGAGGAGAAGCGTCGTTATGCGCGGCGACAGGGGGAAGTTGCCCAGTACTTGAATGTCATTGTCGGTAAAGTCGATGGCGTCGTGAGGCTGCATGTCCAGCCAAGATTAGCAAACAAGCGATCAGAAGAAAGGATAAGGGCTCTGGTAACTTACGCCAGCAACACCCAAGTTCTCAATCGCGGGAATTCGGTGTCCTGTTCACGCCGCAAAGACGATTGTATCAACTCTGCGCTCTCTAACGATCAAAAAGTGTAGCATCTGCTCTTTTCACAACGCACCTCGGAGATCAAGCTCTCGCTCCTTGAGAGGGTTGAGGTAGGATTGGGAATCCCGTATGAGGTCGGCAGTGAGCCTCATCTTGGGTCTGGGGCCGTTACCTCGGGTTCAGATTTTGACTTGGTATAATTTGGCGTCTTCGTGGACTCGTGTTCGAAAAGTTGCTTGGGGTGATGCGTTTAACAAGGTTGGCGGAGTGTTGATTTGATGGCGAGGCTGATGACCTTGACAAGGCGCAGGGAAATTTTGGTGTCGCATGTGTGTGGCTTGAGCTTAAGCCTCAACCCCGGAGTTCAGCCACGAATAGATATCTCAACTGCATGGAGTCTATCGCTACAAAACAAGCAGTACAAGGTTTATTGAGAGGTATTTTGGATTTGACGATTGAAATTCCAATTACATATTTTGCTCACGGATATGTGGAAAAGCATGTTGTCTT
Source organism: Fusarium sublunatum (assembly GCA_013623665.1). Taxonomy (NCBI): domain Eukaryota; kingdom Fungi; phylum Ascomycota; class Sordariomycetes; order Hypocreales; family Nectriaceae; genus Fusarium; species Fusarium sublunatum. The sequence continues at coordinate 94,918 of JABFFF010000023.1, forward strand.
AACCAATTTCACGCAGCATCCAGCGAACCGTAGTGTAAAGCCCATGTTAATACTCTATCCAGCATCGTCTGATATATGCCAGCTAACTAAAAAGTGATTGCTCTTGATCTCTTGTTAAACTCCAATGGAGTAATTCCAAATGCGCCCCAGCTCTACTGAAACACAAACACAACACCCATCCGATCCACCGAAACGCTCATAGTGTATGGATACTCCAGCAACGCCACGTCTAAAATAGAATCCATATGGGACTGCAGTAACTGTTGCTGTTGAAGAGAAATCACCGTTGATCGTGGCGGCCGCGCACTTGTAGACTTGGTCTTAGACCCGGAACCCGCATTAGGAGCTGTCGGTGCCTGTCTAGGGAACCGCTCCGTATTCAAGGTCAGTGCTGTTGTGGGATGCGACGTCGTATATGTCGGCTTGGTCGAATCTGGTGAGAGACCACTGAAGATGAACGAGCTCTCCATTCGTGAGAGGTCCCAGAAGCGTAGTCTCTTGTCTGAGCCGCCTGTGATGATGAATGCGTGTCTGACATCCCTTGAGTCGTCTGCAGTGGCGGTTCCTACCACCATTGCGCGAACTCCTCGGTCAGCGTTCGCTGTCTCATTCGGCTCGATGTTGGTGGCGTATCTTCCAAGCATGCCTTCCCGTTTGTCTTCGTCAACATCCCAAGCTTCGTATCCTTTGAGACCATCTTTGCTGCCCCCAGCCCTGTAGATCTCTCGGCATAATGTCTTCTCCAAGTCCCAGACTGTGACTTCACCTTGGCCTGTTCCACCAGAAATGCATACCCATTTGCCGCGTCCTTTGGTAGGATGGATGCAGATTCTGTAGATAGATCCCTTGCCCGGTAGTCCCCAACCCTTGAGTCTCATCTTGAAACGCAAATCCCAGAGGTCTACAACTCCATGCGAGGTTCCCACGCAGAGCCAATTGCGTTTCCGGTCCACGCAGAAGCAAGTAGGCGTTCCATGATGCACTGGGTTTTCGAGGATGTATAAGAGATTCATCGTCCTCAGGTCGATACCAAGAATCCTTGAGCGGTTTGTAGCAATAACAAGGACTGAGTTTGACTCTTGTCTGAAATGCTCGCACCATACTACAAACTCGCCATCTGGGAGTTGATATTCGCGCAGAATACGCAGTTTCCCATATCTAATAACTCCACTGGCAGAAACAGTGTCTACCTTCACCACGTGAACACTCCCATCACTGGCACAGCTCACAAAACAATGCGAGTTTTCCACAAAGCAGAGAGCAACGACTCGTGTATCATCGCCATGCTTGTGAACTTGGCGAGAACGGTGGGTAATATTTCGTTCCAGCCGAGCCGTATCCCACACCCTCACGGTACAATCGTCGCCTCCCGTAATAAAGAAAACATGATCAGGGGATGGTAGGACTCTGTTGACAGGGCCCTTATGTTCGGCAAATGTTGCAACAAGCTGTCCATTGGGCTTCCAAGGCTCTTCACCGGGTTGGACGCTGATGCGATTCGCTTTGCTCCTCTTGATAGGGGTAACAATAGGCCCAAACTCGAGAACATCGCGTGGGAAATTCTCGACATACATGTTGTCCAGCATCTTCTGGATGCTCGGATCGTTTCCTTCGTAACTATGCTTTGATACTCGGGGACGCGATGTATCGCCTTCGGTACCTTCAGAAGACGGCGGCTTATCTGTTGAAGCATGAGCAAAGGGCCCTTCAACTTCGCCAAATGCATTAGCATCAGTAGTGCCAATTTGTGCGATAGATTTGTTCCTGTCTTTGCGATCAAGCAAGCTCAGCGCGCTCGCCTGTTGGCGAACTGCATTCCTAGAAGCAGATGGTTCTCCTTGAAGAGATTCGTCGTCCCCGATATGTCCTATGTGCCCTGTTGATGGCGCTCTCGAATGGATTCGACCAGCGCTGGTCGGTGATAAGAGGCGACGGGATGATCGAGGTCCAACACTTTGTACTCGGCGGTTAGCGTTGATCCTCCTCTTTCCGCCAGCCGAGTCATCGATGGTCATTGACGCATCTAGAAGGGCATCCGCAATAGTATAAGGTTCCGCTGGAAGGTCAAGGTCCACGACAGCCTTGGGATCGCGAAGGGGAGCATCATTGAAGAACACGGTCTGAGGTGTGACTCCCAATGTCTTCAATGATACCACACCGTTAGATGTAGTGCCGTCTGCAGTCGAAGAATCCCGCGCCTTCATCTTACTAAGGCGCCAGATGTATTCTCTTAGAGCATCGAGCTTTAGCTCATCCTCGTGCTTCAGTCCAAGGTTTCTCAGCTTCGCCAACCATTGTTCATCTTCGTCATTTCGAGCTACCCGTCCCATTGAGCTCTGTGCCAGATCTCGAGAGGAGCGGCTTGACGTTGACCCCTTGGAGCCGAACAGTAACGGCCTAAGTTGTTGCAAAGGCTTCCAGTAGACGCCACGTTCCGTCTTCAAGGCCCAGGTGATTGCCTGGTCAAAGACGCTTCGAGATAGGGGTCTCTTCAAAGCATCAAGGATATCAAGCTCGGAAAAGTTTGGCAGAACCTCCACTTTCATAAATGGCTTTACAAGTGGCATCAGGTTACATCTGACATCAGCAGGTGTCAAGAACCGTGCAGACATTGACAAGAACTCAGCCGCTGACTCCCGAATCCAAATATTTGGGTGCATTGTGAATCGGCTGATGAGGTCTACCAACTCCCACACCTTGGGTCTTGATAGCAACCCAAGTCCAGCAAGCTGAGCAAGCGAGTGAAGGGCCGCCTGCACTACGTACTCCTCAGGATCAGTCAAGGCTTGAATCATCAGGGGTAACATGAACTCCTCCAAGCTCGTGCTTCCGATGAAAGTTGCGATGCCCACGATCGTATCAAAGAAGGCACATTTTAGTGTCCAATCACGGTCATTCAAGTACGTGTTAAGATGAGTGAGGAGAACATCGTTGGAGTGGTCGTCAAAGAACAAGCATAGCTCAGGCACAGAGGCCAGGAATGCGCGACGAACCGATATTTCCGGGTCTTCTACCAGTTGCTTTGTATGGCTTTCAAGGACTTCAAAAAGTTGTCGGCCGGCATTGTCGAAGACGCTTTCAAAGTTCGCCTTGGCATCCACTCCAGGTTCGACCTCGGGGTCTGCAATAGGCATTGAGCCATCAGCTCGAAGACTTGATGCCATATTGAGGAAGCGCTGTGCAGTAGTCGCAAGACTGCCAATACAGGAAGCATAGGTCGCTCTAACCAAAGGGCTGGGTAGCTTTGACCGAGAACCCAACGCTATCTCCATGCGAGGTAGCACGTACTCTACCAAGACATGGGAGTTGATCGGTGTGACCATTTGGACAAGCTGCAGAAGTTGGGTAATAGTGCGGATAGCAGCAATCAGAACTAGTTCGTTCTCATCTGGTACAAGAAGGGTCATTAGATAGGGCAGCACTCTGTCCAACTTGGCTTCATCAGTCAATCTCTCTGAGAAAGCAAGAAGTACATCGCATGCGCGGACCCGCGAGGAGGCACGCGCAGTGTTCCTTAGTTGAGACACAATTAACGTCAAAAATATTAGCGTCCCGTCGTCTTCAGGTGGTTCTAGGTCGGATGAGACAGTATGGTTATGGTTTGGTATGTTGAGCCGTACGGGAAAATGCGAAAGACTCAGTCTGGAGGATGGCTGCAACTCTCCCGAACTCCGCTTCTCGATCTGATAGCCAAGGAAGTAAGATATCTTGTCGAAATCATAAAACACGCGGTCGATTCGATCATCAGCTTCGCCAAGGTTCTTCAAGGCGCCTGACATGGGACTATTGCCTGATGACGGATCGGTTATGAGTCCCATGTATTGGTGTAGAAAGTTATAGAAGTAAGGTGGGAACACTTTGCCTTTCCAAAACTCGAGGTATTGTTCTGCCGAGTATCGTTTCTCGGGGTCCAGCTGAATCATGTGTGCTATCATATCGGCGACATCCTTGTCCGAGATGACGCTTAGGTGTGTGATGACAGGATCGTACTCCCCGCGGCGATATTTGTAGAGCTGTGCGAGACTAAATATTTCTGACTCGAGAAACATCTGTGCAATAACACAGCCAGCACTGAAGATATCCATAGCCCACGTCATCTTAGCCTTCTGCGGCGGCGCCTCTCCAGAAGCATAGAAACGCTCGGGCGCGATATAACATGTACGACGGCCCGATGTATCGAAGAAATATGAAAAATCGGCCGGGTTATCGTCTGGGAGCATGACTGGTTTATAGGCGGACGAGAAGTCGGACAGATACAACCAGTTCCAGGAGGTCACGAGGACATTCTGCGCCTTGATATCGCCATGGTAAACATCGCGCGCATGGGAATCGCGTAGAGCGCAAAGAAGCTGGAAGGCCAGCCATTTCTTCTCGATGTCTTCAAGAAACGGTCGAGTGCTGAGGCGGTCGTAGAGCGAGCTGTAAAGGAACTGGCGGACTAGGTAACCGTTGGAGTCGGTCTCGATAATGCGCTGGAACCCGAGGGCATTGGGGACGTCTGCGATCGCCTTGTGTTGCTCTATATCTCATCAGCTGATGATTGCAAGTAGAAAATAGACTTGAGGCTTACCGATGATCTGCTTCTTGTACTTCTCCAGCTTGACCTCGGCGTACGGCTTGACGAGAACCTTGACAAGTACCAAACCATTCTCGTGACGACCACGGATAGTCTTCATGAACCTCGCATTCCCGATACTCTTCTCATAATGCACATCGCTCAGCTCCGAGATATCGATGCCCGCGGAGCCGACAGACGGCGTCGCGAGGGAGAATCCTTGACCCATAGTTTGGCGTGGGGCCTGATGGAATCGTGAAAGCTATCGGTCGGCCACACACGAAGCTGTCGTCATGTTGGATGGGCGATATTGGTAGAAGCGATTTTTCCTCTGAGTGGTGTGAGAGTTGTGGTATCTCTGCTTGCTGTTGACGTTGTGGAGGGAAACAACAAACAGTGGTGAATGCGAGTGAAGCTCCAGATTACAAAGGACGTCATACGGGAGCAGCGTGGTACCTGGGGGTCAGTTGGCCATCTAAGTTTACTCGCTTGTTATTGGACAAAGAGCCGCAGCCGCCCACACGCGGGGCCTACGGGAATAATACATAAGACACCTACGGGTATAAACTTACATAAGGTATTTATTGGATATCATTATAGGTACTCAGGTATAGATAAAACTCTCCATTTGAAGTATAAATAAGATTTGGCACTTAATCTCACGCCAAAGTACCTAAGTAATGAGATTTTCCTCTGCATATATTATGGTACGTAGCGGAGGAAGTTTGTTCACTTCACACTTGTGATACTACGAGATTGTCGATTTCATACAGACGCAACCAAACTACTACCTAACCTCACAAACGCAAAGTCAAGCGAATGGGACTTATGGGTCTTGGGTATAAATCCAGAACACTCGCACTTATCACGAGTAACTAAAATAAGATTGGATAAGCTATGCCCAAGCATCCTCAATTGGCTATCAGGCTATGAACGACAAGTTGATGCAAGCTTCTGAGGGTGTATAGCTTTCCTTCGACGGGATAGATTGCTTCCCTCCTCAAACTGTACAATAACCCTAACCCTCGTTGACCTCGCTACCCTGCTGATGACCCCTCTTGGTCTTTCCGGACACGTATTGGGGCTTTTGGAAGCATAAGCCGTCCGGCTGCGAGGATGTGATATCGCCCCTGAAGCTGTCACGCAGCACAATCTTCGATGTCATCGACACATTGCGACCTATTATGGCTACTGTGCCGGATAAATCCGAGGGTCTTATATCCATGGACGACGGGGCTACTAGATATGTGATGAACGCGCTGGTTGTGTCGTCATTATTTAAGCACCTATTCTTGGAACTTCAATTAGAGATGCATAAACCCGCCCTTCTTTGAGCACATCGCGTACCATTACTGAGACAGCAAGCTGGTTTAGACTTGTCAGTTGCCCATTCATGTTGGCTTATTATGCAATCAGGGCGATATCAGCTGAGTGTTAGGGTCTAAGAGAGTGGGAGGTAGACAAAGCTTGGAACAGCATGATCAAGTATCCGAGTATACTGCTAGACTACGATAGTCCCTATGTACAGTCTTACAGAAACCAGCAGTAGAACTACATGTACTTAACAGTTATAATCCAACTTGAATAAAATCACGCCTATTCATGCTTTGTTATAGTATAGCTTCTTAGTATCTTGATTTTCTTGTTTAGTGTACACTGCACAACTACATAAATGTGCTTATCCACAAACGCAAACTATAACATAAGTAATGACAAGCAACGAGGAATGAATAGTTGCTATCATGATTGTGGTCAAAATAGAGGACAATAGATGGTCATGTCATGTAATCATAGTTGATTGAGTCTATCTCTAGCTGAACACACCAGTATAGGCCATTGACAAAGTCGCAGGCGACTTGTCCACCCTCGTGAACACACTCAATGATTTCTTTATCCCTCAGTTCTCTATTCTCCTGACCCTTACCGTCTGATCTGGCTTACTAATATCAACCACTGCTTTCCCATGAGATTGAACGCACATGCCGATTCTCTCCTATTAGCGGTGGTACTTTAGTTTTTCAATGCCAACAAAACGTAGATCTCGCCATGCATGTGGGAGTTCGCTCCACAGAAGGCCTTTAAAAACATCTCACCTGACGTATATCCTCTTCTGCCGAGAGTGTATCACGGCAGACTTCGGGCCAGCTAGCTTTGAGCTCGTGAGGTTTAGGGACGCATGGATCATCCCCATCCTCGGCTTCCAGTTTGCGTGCTGTCCATATCACTGAGAAATTGTACACTCTCGATCCAGACCCCAGGTCATACAGCCTCAAGAACTCAGCACAGCATTTTTGGCTTCTAAGTGTATCGGTCCATGGGGTCAGAGTACTGCCGCACATCCAACTCTGCATCTGGATTCATGATAACGACTAAGATACTCATCTTTGGACATATCGCCAAGTGAGTCTGGTTTACTTGGATCGGCTGAAAGTGGTTCTCCGCTGGGGTGATTGCGCCAATCGGTATTATCATATCCATTCGGTGCCCTCCAGCTGCCCGTCCACACAAGTGAAATCAAGGGACAGAGCAACGGGACACGGGCACTTATAAAATGACAGACAAATAGGTACTATATCACATCTGATATAACTTTTGAAGCATTCCCATTGTTCGTAACCTTGAACCTAAGCCTGAGATGAGATATATGAAACAAGACGAGAATATGAAATAGATATCAACAAGTCCTTGAAACCCGTAGTATTTCGAGAGAGCATGCAACAACCCCGACGCTATGAATGGTTCGTTCTTTTTGTTTTCGCAAAGAGAAGTCCCAGATAAATATGAGAATAACAGAGATGTGAAAAAGCCAACGACTAAACAGAGACAAAGCCGGATGCAATGCTCTCGCTTCATGATGGACATAAAGAAGGATGTCACATATACAAATCCCCCTACTTTGAGTTTTTCTTCTTCTTTCCCAGTCCGTGACGCCAAATGATGATGTGGATGAGTAGCTTAGGCTGAACAAATAATATAACGAGGCCGAAAATCAGGTGTAGCAATGGCAAGCACACATGTAGTCACGGTGCTTCGAGGATGATGGCCCAGGCACACGGCTCGCGTCCACGCTATGGTCCGCGACTCCGCATCGCCCGAGTCGACCGATATTGTAGCTTGGGCATCTCCATGTCAATATCGATACCCTCGTCGGCCTCCATAACATCCGAATCCACGGCTAAAGGCGCCGACTTGTCCGCCGGGGGAGACGGCTCGGCAGCTTCTAGCTTGGTGGGTTCTGTCTTGTTCTCCTCTTTTGTGGGCGTCGGGCTGCCCTCCTTAAGGCCGGCGGACATGTCGCGGCGCATGCTGATGGGCCGTCGCGTCCGGACCTTGCCCATCTCGCCTGTTTCCTTGGCCAGCTCGGGCTCCTCACGTTGCACGCGTTCTATCTCCGTCTTGGACATCTCGAGGACCTCGGCGAGTCGCTTTTGGATCTTGCTGATCTCGTCGTTGCAGTCTCCGTCGCGGAGGAACTGGTGGGCGCCGTGCTCACACATGCTCTGCACAAACTCAAGACCCTTGTCTAGGTTATCGTATACATCGGGTGTTTGGTCGCCGCCTGCGCCGGGTCGGGCTATTGACATGGGACCAAATCGTCTGCTGCTCATGTATCGTAATGAAGGGAGCGCGTCGTCGTTGTTGCCATCCTCGGACACTTCCTGCTCGGCTAGCTTCTTGATCTGGGCAACTCTTGCGGCCATCTTGGCCTTGCGCATCAGGTTTCGACTCGACGAGACGAACCTCACGAGCTCGTCAAAGAAGCCCTGGACATAGCTATCGTAGTAGACAATAATCATGCTCCGTGTCCGGTAGGCTGCGGGGGCGTCTTCGTTGGACATCATAGACGGCGACTTGGGCTTCTTTCTAACCACGGCGCGTGCTCTAGCCTGCGCTGCCTTGATAATCTCTTGTTGTTGGCGAATGGAACCAGGGCTCGGTGTATGCGCCTTTGGGACATCGGTTGTCTTTGCTTGCGGTTGTGTGCTTTCAGCAGCATCCTCGGGGATGTCCTTGTCGGCGGGAGCCTCGGCGTGGACTACGGGAGGGTCATCCTTGGGCTTTAATGACTCGGTCGAGCCCTTGTTGCGAAGGGACTTTGTCTCTGAGCTCTTCCCCTCGGCAGCAGCAACAGCGGCCAGCTCGGCCTGGCGACGGTCGATCTGGCCGCTGAGGTCGTCAAGACGCTGCAACCAGTCGGGGACGTTGTTGGCGAGGTTCTTGAGCGCATCCATAGCCATGTCGCGGAAATCTGATTCTCGCGGTGGAGCCGTCTTGGCTGAGGTTTAGGGGTCAGGTGGATGTCACCCGACTCCCAGATGTCGGACAGAAGATTGATTGGTGATGGATGAGATGAGCAGCTCGAGATCGAAGAACTGCGTATTGTCGGGTCGAGTGAAGGTGAAAGTTGGGAGCTCAACTCAAGAATGCGTCGGGGTCTGTGGCAAATAAATCGTAGGGTGATCGGCAGCGCTTCGTGTCTCGGCTGGAGAGAAGCCCAATTCGTACAGTAGATGGATGTCAAGGAAATCAATCGAGTCAGAAATGATCAATCAAACACCATAGCCCTTCAATGCAACAGAAATTGAGACTCGTAGCAGTCTTGTTTTGTCTCGTGATGGTCGTTAGCGTCGTAGTCGTCGTTAGCAGATGCGAGGTCTGTCCCTGGAGGTAAGGTAAAGTAAAAGGTCGTTGTAGGTGTACGGATGTAATGCAATGCAATGCAATGCAATGCAATGTCCTTGTTCTTGCTCTTGTAAGATGGCGCAAGACAGAGTTTGGGGAAGCTTGAAGCCAAGAATGCTGAGAGGCGTAAGGATATTTTAAGATTAGAGAGTCGAGCTCGGTTGGCTGAATAATGAGGTGACAGTCGAGTCCCAGCTTCGACTTGGTTCTGTTCTGCTGGGGGTTGACGGATCCACCAAGAATAGCAATATACCCTCGTTGATGATATGGGTATGGTTCGATTGAGTAGAGTAGAGTCAGAGCCAACAGCTGAAGAAGGCAAGCAAGCAAGCAAGCAGAGGTATGCAATTGGAACCAACACAGCGCAACGCAGCAGTAAAGTCCAGCTAGACTCGGAAGGTCGGCGTGCTCCGTGAGGTTTAGTTGGCGGGGGAGCAATTGAAGCTAGAGGAGCGCGGAAGACGGGATTGAAGCGCTGGAACTCGCTATAAACGAGGCAGCCAAGCTAGCAAGTTCAAGTCAAGTCAAGTCGGAGGGGGATGGATGGACCCGATCCAACAGCCCTGTCTAGGGTCTTGTCCGATCTTGCAGTGGTCTTTCTAACGCTGAGCCCCTGCCGGGATTGGTTGAGCAATGGCTCGGGAGGATGAAGGAGAACAAGCCACAGGCCGCTAACGATAGAGTGGACCTCGAACAGGCAGTTTGGGCTTGTCTTGGCTGGAGTTGAGTTTGCGGGAGTTGGATGACTTGAGCCCCGAAGCGGCAGGGGAAGAGAGGTAGTAGGATAAAGTCAGTTGGTTGCTGTACAATACCAAGCCAAGAAGCCGAGGTCCAACAAGGAAACTGGCTGCTGTGGAGGTTTTGCGGAGGAAGAGCGGAGATGAGAAGAAGGGAGAGAGAGAAGTTGGAGGTGAGGAGAGGAGAGGAGAGGGAGAGAGAAAGGAAGAGAGAAAGAGAAAGCGGGCAGCTACAAACAAAAAGAAGCTGGATCAGCAAGGAGAGCGAGCAGAAACAAGCATGCCACGCGAGCAAAAGGCGGGATGGGGATGGCGAGAGATTTTATTACAGTGGACAATATGCAATGCACTGCACTGCACTGCACATGGTAGAGAGCTCGCTCAGAGACAGCCGACTTAACCAGGGGGTTCCTCAATCAATTCGACCTGGGGGGCGTGTCTTTCGAATCCTACACGCAGCGCAGCACAGCACGACACGACACAGCACAAGACAAAGACTGACTGACTGGACTGGGGTACAGTTACAAGAGGGCGTGTAATAGGTAGGCAGAGGAACTGGGCACACTGCATATCCTGTACCCTTGACACCAACCGCATACCTATTACACCAAGTCAGAGTCCGATAGTGAGGGGAAAGATGGAAAAGACGGATGGGAAAGACGCCGGGAAAAAAAGACAGCTTCATCCTTCTATCAAGGATGGATGGACGGCCGGCGGCTGGGCGGCTGGAAATACGGCCGCGGCGGCACAGCGCAGGGCGTCTTGTCTTGGAATAAGTAACGTTAGGGTACTAGCAGAGACATGCAGGTAATCATGAGGTGGACATTGTTGATATGCCATTGCAGCTAATTGTATGTATGGTCCTGTTACGATGGATGTATATGCCGGTTTCAGCAAGACGCACAAGAATAAAGCTCGCTAACTCATACAAAAGAAGCCATCACCGAAGCGAATCAAAACATGAGGAATCATCCATCTACACAGCACAAGGACCCTGGCCAAGTGATCGGACGCACGACGATGCGATGAGATATGGATGTCACGGGGTGGTCACCAAGTTGGGATAAGTGCGGGATGGGGATGGGGATGGGGA